>ML308784.1:22549-66415 GCA_005239505.1 Nicotiana paniculata | reverse complement strand
AACCACCACCACAGCAGTAAAGTTTTGTCAGTAGGATTGTAAATTCTGTTAAAAGGATTACTTTACAAATACGAGTATATGTATAGTTGATACTATTAGAAGTGAAAAACTCTGCTGTTAAAGCTATTACAGTAACTTTTTCTTCAGTTCTCCCAACTTTTCCGCTGACTTCAAAAAATAATAATATCACAGCTAAATCAAATTTTCTCTAATGTTATAAATAAATTAAAAATGATACGCCTGCGTGCTAATTATAAAGTGATGAATACGTACATCTATTAACTTCGCTGAATCTTAATTGGCATCGTTGATGTTTACGGGCCTTTAAAAGTCGGAATTCGCAGCCAATGATTGAACTAGTGAAATTTCAGACGGAATCATGTCAAAGTTCATTTCACAGGGTCAATTTGCTTCCCTTTTTATTTCTGCTTACTTTTCAATAAATTTATCACGGTCAAGTGATACTTGGCTAACATCCAACTTACGGATGAAAACTTTGTAAAGTGGGATATTGATTACTCGTTATCTTGTTCACGTTTGTGATAATTATTTGAGTTGTCTTTTTAGGAGAGCCAATGTGCCTGTCGAACATGAATTTTGATAAGCTTATATATATAGGTGGAATATTATATCCGGGACGTAGAGATAGAGCTAAAACCCTCCAAGTGTATTAAGATACAATACTAATAAATTACCCTATCTATATTTACGGGAAAGAGAAGCGCAATCAGATGGCATATCTTCTCTAAGGCCAAGTGGCATTTTGTCAGGCAAAACTGTATGATACTTGATAGAATACGCTTCTCTCGCTAGTCAAAAGAACGCTTTCTATTGAAATTTATTTTCACTTATATTCTTTGCAATTTATAAATATAAAGCAATAGAAAGTATAGAAAATACATACGCGTTGAGAGTGCGCCATACTATTTCAAATTAGTGTTCTCGTACTGGTAAGTTTACAGGGTCAAAGATAATAGATATTACTTGCCACATCAGTGGTTCCATGGTGTAGTGGTTAGCACTCTGGACTTTGAATCCAGCGACCTGGGTTCGACTCCCGGTGGGACCTGCTTGTTAAGTTCTTCCAAATAATGAGATATAATTATTTTGCTATATTTTAGACGATTCATGATGTTATTACTCCGTACTATGTTTATAATAACTACCACACGACCATCCTTCAAGTTTGCCCTCTATGTAAGTGTAACTAGACGAGGAAAGTTCCGTATACGATCCAACATTACAATTTTATTCGAATTATTGTTTATTGGTTTTTAATTAATTTTATGATAAATAAATAATTATTATTACATCCAGTTAGTCATGGATAAAAAATAATATTGGGGATCACAGCTTACAATTATTTTAATAATTTACATAAAATTAAACTATAAATTATAACTTAATAAGTTGCTCCAATTAACATAAAAATAATTCCGTGCTATAATACTCCTTTTAACCTCCAGTCGATGTCAAACACAAACATCAAATTGAAAATTTGATATCAATGGTATTAGGCAAAATACATAAGTTACCCCCTGAATTATGCATCAAATCCCTGTTACATACTTTCTGAGGAGAAAAATTATCTTACACATTCAACCTTTTTAGCGTGTGTCTAATACACACCTCTTTTTTACCAGTTTAAAAAAGAATGTGGAATGTCACGCACCAATAAGACCATGGCATGTGTCATTATTATTTTTGAAGAGAAAATATTTAAAACTACTTTTATACCCCCAATTTAAAAAAATCCTCTAACATCTCCATCTTCTTTTGCCTTCCCTCACAGTTGACACCACCGGAAAAAAAGTCATTGCTATTGTTTCTTAACCTTCACGCAGATTCAATTTTTATAACAAACCCAAGGCCAAGAATGAAAGAGATGAAACTAAAATTGCAATTCATCTGTTCCCTATTTTCCTCCTCTATTTTCAGATCTCATGCCACAATTAAACAAAGCAAATCAAAGTTCAAATGAGGCAATTTACTACTTCAAACAAGTGAAATTCTTAATTTTTGCATTCTTAATGAGGCAATTTATTACTTCAAACAAAGAGAATAATATGCACTAAAACAAATATGAACATGATATAAATGGTTGTAATTCAATATAGTAGTTCAAATTATATTTTATTATAACTCGTTTAAATTGATATTAACTGGTGATAAAATAATAAACATTTGATAGAATTCTATATAAAATATATAATTTTTTATGTTTTCGCCTTAAAGAAATATTATTATTTTCTATGGAATTATCATGTATTAATTTTCATAATGAAACAATATGAAATTATAACAAACAATGTTTAAGACAATCTATTGATAGTTGAAAACTTATCATGGGAGAATAGAGTTTAAACCATAGGATTAAATTATCACATAAATTAAGTATATAAGATATAACCTCCTAGTACAGTAGGAACAAATCTCATTACTTAAATTAACTTTTGAGGTTTAACGAGCTATATTTTTTAAAATTATTTTTGAATATAAAAATATTTAATTTGAAATCGCCTTAAAATAATATGAATAGATGAAAACCATTTAATTTTTATTTTCAAACTGCTTTAAATAGTATGGGTAAGGATGAAAATCTTGCAAATATCAATTTGTTGCTGTATTATTTAAAAATTAATTTTACTTTCTGTATGGAAACTTCTATTTGAATAAAACAATATAATAATTTTCTAAAATAAGAAAAAAATTGGAAAGAAGCATTTGCACAACACAAACAGTCTAATCAATATATGCATAGTGTATTTAAAAGAGAAGTGTGGCTAGAGGAATGTGGGGTCCACGTGTATCAAGATGGCATAATTTTACATTTTAGAAATGCAAACATGAAATATTTATGAAATAATATATATGCCCTTGCTCAACCATCTTTCCTTTTCTATATAATAGAAATTTATTTAAAGGTTTTTATAATACCAAACAAAGGCTTATTATAGATTTACATATTAATATCGGATATTGATTAAAAAGAAGACTTGAACAAAATATATAATAATTAGTTCACATAAGTTGAATGACACAAACCATTTTTCTTCAAGTTTGCCAAATATCTAAATGTAGTTTATTAACATATTCTTTATGATAATATTTGTGATGACCCAAGGGGTCATCTTGTGTGTTAGAACTCTATCTTAGCTCTTTAGCCTTAAAAATATCCTTTTTATCCTCTTCTATGTGTGTGCGCAGTTCCGGACGTGTTTCCGGAAAGCTTTTATGTGGAAATTGAAGAAATAACAAATTTTGATCTTTAAAAGTGATTTTAGTTGACTTCGGTCAACGTTTTGAATAAACAGACCCGAACCCGTATTTCAGCGGTTCCGGTGGGTTTGTAGTAAAATATGAGACTTGGACGTATGCCCGGAATCGAATTCCGAGGCCCCTAGCTCGAGAAATGAATTTGTGACTAAAATTTAAAGACTAAAAATAATGTTTGATCTTGTTGGTATAGGGGCCGTATTATGGTTCCAGAGTTCGCTACAGGTCCGTTGTGATATTTATACCTTATCTATGAAATTTGGTGAGAAAAGAATCTGATTTGACATGATTCGGACATTTGGTTGAGAAAATAGAAAATTTTAAAGTGTTCTTAAAAAATTAATAGGTTTTGCTGCTAAATTCGTAGTTCTATGTGTTATTTTGGCAATTTGATCGCACGAGCAAGTTCGTATGATATTTTGTGTATGTTTGGTTTGGAGCCCCGAGTGCTCGGGTGAGTTTCGGATAGGCCACGGGTAGTTTGAGACTTAGAAAAAAAATCAGTGTTGCTGTTTCTGGTGCACTGATGTTTTCTGCTTCGCTATCGTGAAGCCTCTCTCGCGATTGCAAAGTGTACGCTGGGATGGAGGTGGATATCTTCTACACGAATGCGAGGATTGTCACGAACGTGGAGCATTGGGGGGGGGGGGTTTGCTCTTCGCGAACGCGACCAACTAGACGCGAACGCGTAGTGTGTTGGAGGAGGGATGGGAATTCTTTGAGTTGTTGTACGCGAACGCAGACCTAGTCTCGCGAATGCGAAGGTCAGGGGGACAGACCTACGCGAACGCGAAGGCCTTTCTGGCCGATGTGCATCGTGATCGCGACAGGTCTCTCGCGAACGCGATGAAGACCTGTCCAGTGATTTTCAAAACAGAACAAAACGGGACTTCTTCCCAAATTTCATTTTTCATCACTAGAATTCGACCTAGGGCGATTTTTGAAGAGGTACTTCAACACCAAATCATAGGTTTGCACTTCTTAACTCGTTTTCTTCAATTTCCATTATCATTCATTGAATTCCTAGTCCTAAATCTTGTTCTTTAAGGGTAGAAATATTAGGGATTTTGGGAGAATCGAGAGTTTTGTAAATTTGGGGATTTAGATCTCGATTTGAGGTCGGATTCCAGAAGTAATTACATATTCAGGCTGGGGTGAATAGGTAAACATATTTTGGTCCGAACCTCGAGTTTTGACCAAGCGGGCCCGGGGTCGATTTTTGACTTTTTAGGGGAAAACTTGAAAAAACTATAATTGTGTATGGAGATTGATTTCTTTAGTGAAAATTGATGTTATTAAGCAAATTATGACTAGATACGAGTGGGTTGGAGGTGAATTGTAGAGGAAAAACGGTACTTGAGCAGTGAGTGGCCTACGGATCGAGGTAAGTGTCGTGTCTAACTTTGGCTTGAGGGATTAGGTGTTATTTGCTTATTTGCTACGTGTTTGGTTATTGAGTACAATATATAGGTGAAGTGACGAGCACCTATGTGTTGTTGTCGAGTCATAGCATGCGAGTGAGCCCTATTCTTGCAATTGTTGTTGTCACACCCCCTTTTTCATCGCGGAGTCCGGGTTTCGACATTTTGGGACAATTCGTTTCCTTTTGGAATGGGGTATGGAATTTGAAGAGTCGCCACCTAACAGATTAAGGTGCATTATGGAACCTAAAGAAAATAACTCATAAACCGGTTTACATCACCAGAGATTGGGTAAGGGCTCGAAATTACCTTGAGGGGAAGGTGTTAGGCACCCCTCGAGGTCCACAGCGGTGGGTCCCGGCCAAACTTAATTTAAGAGAATTAGTCTTTAAAGGAAAATAAAACAGTTTAAAAACAAATAGAGATTACTTTAAAACGTAAATTAAAGGGGTCCTAGGTTTATTAGCCTGTAGGACCACTTTTATGCAATACTCGGCAACCTTCCTCAAATAGAGGTGTTACGTGTAGCATTAGCGCACATGTAATCATCTCCTTTACTACCCAATTACCCTCCCCCTTTTCAATTATTATCTAAGCGTTTGCATCTGGTATGTATCCTATGCGTGCACTACTCGTCCCTTACCTATGGCCCTGGAGGTGTTTAGGACCTCTATTTAAGGTGGTTCTAGACTCAACTATGTTGCTTAAAAGGGGAAAATCTAAGCGACAAACAAAAAATCAAGTAAGATTGTCACATAAGAAGCAGTTAAGGGGCTCATATTTACCTGCACAAATAAACAAACAGTTGCACGCTTATTCAAACAAGCAGTTTTAAATGATATAGGGATCCTATAGGCAGGATATCTAAATGAGCACAAACAGAATGTACATAAGTTTTATTAAGCGAGGCAGTGAGTACCTATCAGTTTGCCTACTGATTTTTATCACTTACTGAATCTGGGCACGTTTGAAGATGAAAGAAAACCACAATTTTAAACCCAAGATTTTAATTATCCTACAGGCTTTCCTAAGTGGTAACCGGGCAGGATCCTATAGACATGGTATCTAAACTTTAATCAGACCATAATTATAAACCAGAGATTGATTTTAACAAGCATATTTCGTCTTTTGAGATCCTATAGGCATGCTTTCTATGTGCTGAAACTGATTACAAACATTATTTCCTACAAAAATGATATCTAAACACAGAAACTGATTTTTACATTTATTTTCTATAGGCATGATGTTTAAGTGTTGAAACTGTTTTTACACTTATTTCCTGTAGGCATGATGTCTAGGCGAGTAAGGCGTTAACCAGTTTCCAAGCAAGTTCAACAAGGAAGATCCTAGAAACATAATTTCTGATGCACACATGGAGATTATGAAAATATGGCTCTTTGATGCAGATTTGATAAAACTAACTAGAAGCATGATTTCTAGGATGCGAAGTGAAAATTCAGGATTACAAATAACGGGTTAAGTTCTACAGGCATGGTTTCTAGTGGCATGCATATAAAGAATCACCATACAACCTATATGCATGATTTCTACCTGAACCCAACAAAGATATATAAAAATCCTTCCCCTGCTTCATTAATAACCCCCATATCTGTTTTACAGAGATTATTATTACAGACCAATACAAATAAATTACATAATGAAAATCACTATACTATAGCGAGCCTTGGCTGGTCCAAAGTCAACTTGGAAGCCAGGCCTTAAATTAAATATGGAATACACCAGTAGTTCATAATATACTAAATGGGCTTCTAGTGTATCAAACTTCCCAAAGGCCTCAAGGACCCCGGGCAATGCTAACACCAGAGCCTTTTCAAAGAAATATTTTTTTGTAAACAAGTTTGGAAGGCCAACCAATGTGTCAGATTTCGGGGGAGTCTCATGGACTCCTAGGCAGTGCTCACACTGGGGGGAGGGGGCAGGACCCTAGATATCTAAGAGTAGGAGTTAAAATAGTATATAAAAGTAGGAGATATTTTTTTAGAAAAATAGTTTGGACTTAGAGGTGAACATATTTCAAGATTACAAAAACTACAAGCAAGACAGAACCACATTTAGCAGGTTAAGTTCAGGCATGAACTCCAGTAGTTAGACAATAAACAGAACAAGGTTTCACATTTCATAAATTGGCTTAGTTGATTAACTATTACTAGGTGGGATCAGAACAACATGCTGAAATTAAGAGTAAACAACCAGAAGAACACATAGTGCAGAGTAGGGTGATAGAAACTAAAGCATGCTAGTTCAGAAACAGATAAACAAGTATCATGGATCAAACAAAAACATGCTGAAGTTAAATGGCTAATCAGACAGCCACAGAGAAAGTAGCATGAATTTAAAGCATATTAGTACAGGAATCATGAATTGACTAGGAACATGTTAAGGTAAAAAAAACATATAAACAAGGCACGAATTAAAGCATGCTAGTTGAGAAACAAGTAGAAAAATGTCATGGATCAAACCGAAATATACTAACCATACTAACATATAGGACATGACAATTTAACAGGAATTAAGTCATGCTGATCAAGAGCAATAAACCAGAAGGACATAGGTTCACTTACATAGCATATTAAATAGAGTATGATAACAGAAATAGGAGCATACCAGTTAAGAAGTAGTAAACAGGAAGATGAAAGAAAGTAGAATCGAATGGTCTAGCCTTGGCTTTCAACCGGGTAGACAAAGCAGCAAATAGAAGTAATAGAAAGACTACAATTGAGAGGGTGTGAGAATAAGAGTAAGAGTTTGTGTGTGTTTCTGTGTCTTTCTATGTGTGTTCTTGTGTTTTAAAAAAATCAGAATGAGGTTTATATAACATTCAACAGAGTAGAAAAATAAGGCAAAGAAAATTAGAGTTCACCAATAAGGCATGCGAATAAAATTGACCAATTAATCAGGACTAGATCCAATCAATTAACACGGCAGAATCCTGGAAAGAACCCCTTAAATTAGGGAGAATCACTTAAGAACCCAAATTGAGGTTTAATAAGGCAAGAAATAAGTCAGAGGTTATTTATAGGTCGGTTAGATTAAATCAGAACCCAGAAATTAGGTCAATAGCATAATTAAGGAAAGTAGTACCAACTGTGAATCTCAAATAAGGAAAAAAATAAGATCGCGGAGAAGTACCTATTTTGGCAGAGAATATAGTTTCAAACCCTAATTAGTCAAATAAAATCAATTAACCTCCATTAATTGACAAGACAAGGAATAACGGGCAAATATCAGAAAAAATAATGAAATAATTAGAAACCCTAGGGTCTAGAACATAGACATGAGAATCAGTCGAACACGTAAAGAAAACCAGAGCTAAACACTTAAAAAATTTAGCACTTTTGCAGAAAAATCAAAGGGATGAAACCCTAGTTTTAGAGAAAACAAAAATCGGTTAAAAATAAGAAAAAATAAAAGATTTTAAAAGAGAAATATCAGATAAGCTTGAAATCATTTTAGATCTACAAGGATCTGAACAGACTCGAGAGCAAGAGACTAGGGTTTTAAAAAATGACAAAGGTGAGAAGAAAATCCGGTTTAGAACCATAGATTTGAGCCATAAACATGAAGATAATAGTACTCACAAACGGAGATGAACATAGGAAGATTCATCGAGAAAAAATGAAAGATTTTGGACCAAATCTGAGTTGAATCTCTTCGAGATCCCTTCAAATAACAACAAAATCGAACAACCAGTGAAGATAGAAGGCCGGTTGAGGCCTAAAAACGATGGGAAACCTCATAGATTAAAGCGTTTTTGGTGACGACGGCTAGGGTTAGGGAAGAGTTTGAGAGAGAATGTAGGAGGGAAGGGATTTAGGGGCGGAATTGGAGAAGTGAGTAGGGTTTGGGTTTTTTTGAGTAATTAAAAATGGTAACCACATCCTGGACCGTTGATCTCTGAGATCAACAACCAAGATTTGATCTGGTGGTGGTCAGATAGGAGATTGGGTTGTGGGTATTTTAGTTGGGCTAAGGGTAATGGTTTGGGCCAGATGCGAAAAATGAAATGAAATTAAAAGAGGCCATTTGACAAATACCCAATTAATTTGATAAATTATTTATAAAATAGCTAATAAATAATAAAAAATGCTATTGGTGCATAAAAATAATTACTTAATATTATAAAAATACAAAACGTCATTTTCTTGTGAAATAAAGTAATTATGCACACATGGGCTATTATTACAATTATAATCCTAAAATGTAAATGGATATTCATGAAATAATTAAAGCTTAGTATAAATATAAATGATGATATTAAGCAACAAAATTATCATAAAACCATTTGTGATGCAATTAGTAATTGTTTATATAATAAATATACTGGGATAAATTAATAAAAAATCCTTAAAAAATGCAGAGATTATGGAAAAATATTAATTGATGCTCATGCATTGTTTTGAAGATATATATGCATTTTAAAAATAATATAGAAAAAAATTAGGTATCAACAGTTGTAGTCTTTAATTATATGGTTCATGCTTAGCGTAGTCATTTGTGATGTTGGGCAACTTCTATCTGGTTTTTACTGAGAAATTTGGTAATTGTTGAATATTGGATCAAGGTTGAGGTTGATTTTTGGTATTAAGTATTGATGAAATGCTGATTTTTCTTTGATCTATCTATCCGTTATTATTGATCTTTGATTGGTGAGGAAGAGTGTAAAGCACGAAGGGGGATGTCGTGCCATTGCATTATTTCATATGGTGAGGAAGATTGTAAAGCACGACGGGTGATGCCGTTCCATTTTATTATTTCATATGGTGATCAGGTTGAGATTAAAAACACGAAGGATGATGCCGTGCAGTTTCTTTTATGGATCTTGTTTTATCTGTTTAAAGAAGTTTTGATTTATTCGTTATGTCATTGTTTCTGATTCTTATATTGTGAACCCCTCAGCATGTCCCCTCCCAATATTTTCTGTCTTATTTCTGCTATTGCTGTTATTGCTACATGTATGATTATGCTGCACAGGTTTTTTGTGGGTGTCTTGTCCTAGCCTCGTCACTACTTCGCCAAGGTTAGGCTCGACACTTACCAATACATGGGGTCGGTTGAACTGATACTGCACTGTGCACTTTCTATGCAGATTCAGTTATCGGTCCGAGCTAATTCTGATATTTGCAGTTGACTTCTACATAGGAGACCCAAGGTAGAACTGCCGACGTACGCAGTCCCGTCCTACCTGCTTATTTTACTGTTTCTTCGACTCATAAACATCTGTATTTTTCCTTCAAGATAAATCATAGTAGCCCGTGAGTTGTGACTCCAGATCATGGGTAGAGATATATAATATATATATATATATATATACAGTGTTGTTACGAATTTCCATTTCTTTACTAATTCATCATGTGTTAAATTGTAGTAATTAGTTGTATTTTTAATATTATTGTGTTGTGAACTTCTAATGTTGGCTTGCCTAGAAAGTGAATCACTAGGCGCCATAACGGTCCGACGGATGGGAATTCAAGTAGTGACAAGTTGGTATAAGAGAACTAGGTTGCTTAGGTCTCACAATTCACGAACAAGCTTCGTAGAGTCTGGGGGATCCGTACAGAGACGTCTGTACTTATCTTCCAAAGGATATGAAGTTTAGGAACAAATTTCACTTTTATTCGACTCTGTCGTGCGATTTTGTTATCTGAATACTGATTGAATTCTCCTATTCTTATTCTCTCGCAGATGGCGAGAACACGTACCGCTTCTTCCGCTGATCAGCAGCCGGATCCTCCAAGAGCAGCTCCTACGTGGGCAGAGGTCGAGGACAAGGACGTGCCAGAGGCCGAGGCAGGGCTCAGCCCATGGCCCGAACAGCAGCTCCAGCTGCAGAGCCTTAGGTAGAGTTCGATGAGAAGGTTCCAACTCAGACTATTCCTGCCGGACCAGCTCAGGTCCCGGAGGGGTTTATTGCCACCCCAGTGCTTCAGGATGCCTTGGTCCGATTAGTGAGCCTTATGGAGAGTGTGGCCCAGACGTGCGCATTCCCCATGGCACCAGCCGTTTCTTAGGCCGGAGGCGGAGCCCAGACTCCTACCAATCACACTCCAGAGCAGATGGTTCCACAGTTTCAGACTCCAACAGCCCACCCAGTTGGTATATTCAGCCGGTTGATGCGACACAACCTGTTGATGGGTCAGCTATGTCCTCTGAGGCTTTGTAGAGGTTGGATAGGTTTACCAAGCTCTTTCCAGTTCGTTTCAGTGGTTCTACTTCAGAGGATACCCAGGAGTATCTTGATAGCTGCCACGAGGTTCTTCGGAACATGGGTATATTGGAGATCAATGGGGTCGACTTTGCTGCTTTTCATATGACTAGTTCCACCAAGAAATGGTGGAGGAACTATTTATTAACCATACCAACTGGTCGCCTGCTCTCACTTGGGACCAGTTCTCACATTTCTTCTTATAGAAGTTTCTTCTTATCACCTTGAGGGAGGAGCGCCGCCGTCAGTTCGAGCGTCTCCAGCAGGGCAGCATGACTGTTACTCAGTGTGATACTCGTTTTGTGGACTTGGACTGTCATGATATTATTTTGCTCCCCACATAGAGAGAAAAGTGAGGAGCTTTATCGAGGGTCTTGCTCAGCCTATTAGATTGCAGATGGCTAAGAAGACAGGGAGTGAGATTTCTTTCCAGGATACGACTAATGTCGCTAGGCGGATTGAGATGGTTCTTGGACAGGGAGGTCAGGTGTCAGACAAGAGACCTCGTCATTCCGGTGGATTCAGCGGTGCCTCATCTGGAGGCGAGGGTACTTATAGTAGAGGCCATCATCCTAGGCCATTTCATTCAGCACTCCAAGCATCCCACGGTGCCCCAGGTGGTCGTGGCTCTTATATGCCTTATTCTGATCAGCCAACCTACAGTGCACCTCCTCTTCAAAGTTTTCAGGGTTGTTATTCAGGTCTACAAGGTCAGTCTGCCGGCCATCTGTCTCAGCAACTGAAGTCTTGTTATGTGGTGATCCGAGGAACGTTGCTAGATATTTCCCTTGTGCGTCGAGCACTTCACAGCACCAGAGTTCTCGTGCCATGGTTCCGGCACCAGTAGTTGTACCGCCTGCTCATCCAGCCAGAGGCAGGTGTCTGACAGTTAGAGGTAGGGGGCAAATTGTTAGAGGTGGAGGTCACGTCGTTAGAGGTGGAGTCCCGCCAACTAGAGTTCGTCCCAGGGATATGATTCAAAGTGGTAGGGCCCAACCCCAATGTTATGCCTTTCCATCCAGACATGAGGCTGAGTCATCCGATGATGTTATCACAGGTACTGTTTCAGTTAGTAGTAGATATGCTTTAGTTCTATTTGATTCGGGGTCTACGTACTCCTATGTGTCATCTTATTTTGCTTCATATTTGGTTGTGCCCCGTGATTCCTTGAGCGTCCCTGTATATGTGTCCGCGCTCGTGGGGGATGCTATTGTCGTAGATCGTGTATATCGTTCGTGTGTGGTCATTATTGGAAGTCTTGAGACCAGTGTAGACCTTCTACTCCTTGATATGGTTGATTTCGATTTTATATTAGGCATGGATTAGTTGTCAGCTTATCTTGCTATCTTGGACTTTCACTCCAAGACAGTGACATTAGCCTTGTTGGGGTCGCCTCGATTAGAGTAGAGAGGGACTCCTGGCCATTCTACCAGCAGGGTTACTTTTTATATGAAGGCTCGACGTATGGTCGAGAAGGGGTGCTTGACCTATTTGGCTTATGTTCGGGATTCCAGTGCTGAGGTTCCCTCGATGGATTCAGTGCTTGTTGTTCGTAAGTTTCTAGAGGTATTTCCTGCAGACCTGCCGGGGATGCCACCCGACAAGGATATTTACTTTTGTATTGATTTGGCTCCGGGCACTCAACCCATTTCTATTCCGCCATACTGGATGGCTCCACCAGAGTTGAAAGAGTTGAAAGATTAGTTGCAGGATTTGCTTGATAAGGGCTTCATTGGACCTAGTGTCTCGCCCTGGGTGCACCAGTGTTATTTGTGAAGAAGAAAGATGGGTCTATGAGGATGTGTATAGACTATCGGCAGTTGAACAAAGTCACCATCAAGAACAAGTATTCGTTACTGAGGATTGATGATTTATTTGATCAGCTTTAGGGTGCCAAGGCGTTTTCGAAGATTGATTTGAGATATGGCTACCATCAGCTGAGGATTAGGGCATCCGATGTCTCTAAGATAGCGTTTCGTACGCGGTATGAGCATTATGAGTTTCTGGTGATGTCCTTTGGGTAGGATAATGCCCCAACATCATTTATGGACTTGATCAACCGAGTGTTCAAGCCTTATTTGGATTCCTTTGTGATCGTGTTTATTGATGACATCTTGATATACTCCCGCAGTCGGGAGGAGCATGAGCAGCACCTCAGGATAGTGCTCTAGACTTTGAGGGACAGTCAGTTGTATGCTAAATTTTCGGAGTGCGAGTTTTGGTTGGATTCAGTCACTTTCTTGGGACATGTCGTATTAGCAGGGGGTATTCAGGTAGATCCTAAGAAGATTGAGGCAGTCCAGAGCTGGACTAGACCCACTTCAGCTACGAAGATTAGGAGCTTCTTGGGTTTGGTGGGTTATTACTATCGATTTGTGGAGGGGTTTTCATCTATAGCAGCCCCGTTGACCAGGTTGACCTAGAAGGGTGCTCCATTCAAATAGTCAGACGAGTGTGAGGCGAGCTTTCATAAGCTCAAGACAACTTTGACTTCAGCACCGGTGTTGGTATTACCATCAGATTCAGGTTCTTACACGGTGTATTGTGATGCCTCCCATGTTGGACTCAGTGCAGTATTGATGTAGGAGGGCAGGGTAATTGCATATGCATCTCGGTAGTTGAAGGTTCTCGGCAGTTGTTCACGTGCTGAAGATTTGGAGGCACTATCTTTATGGTGTGTCGTGTGAGGTATTCACGGATCATCGCAACCTTAAGTATATGTTCAAGCAGAAGGATCTCAATAGGCAGAGGAGATGGTTGGAGTTATTTAAAGACTACGATATCACCATATTGTATCATCCAGGAAAGGCCAATGTGGTGGCCGACACATTGAGTAGGAAGGCAGTGAGTATGGGCAGCCTTGCATTCATTCTAGTCAGTGAGAGGCCACTAGCTTCAGATATTCAGACTTTGGCCAACCAGTTTGTGAGGTTGGATATTTAAGAGCCCAGCCTTGTTCTAGCTTGCACAGTCGCTCGGTCTTCCTTGTTTGAGTGTATCTGAGATCGGCAGTATAATGATTCTCACTTGTTGGTATTTAGGGACACAGTTTGGAACGATGGTTCCAAGAAGGTTACCATTGGAGATGACGATGTTTTGATGATGCAGGGTCGTGTGTGTGTGCCTAATGTTGATGGTATTCGTGAGTTGATCCTTGAGAAGGCTAACAATTCTCGGTATTCTATTCACCCGGGGCGCTGCCAAGATGTACCAGGACCTGCAACATCATTATTGGTGGAGGAGGATGAAAAAGGATATAGTTTCTTATGTAGCTCGGTGCCTGAATTTTCAGAAGGTGAAGTATGAGCACCAGAGACCCGGTGTTTTGCTTCAGCAGATGGAGATTCCTGAGTGGAAGTGGGAGCGTATCACTATGGACTTTGTTGTTGGACTCCCACAGACTCATAGGAAGTTCGATGCTGTTTGGGTCATTGTGGATAGGTTGACTAAGTCAGCCACTTCATTCATGTGGCAGTTACTTATTCTTCAGAGCGGATGGAAGAGATTTATATTCGGGAGATCGTTCGTCTTCATGGTGTGCCCGTGTATATCTTTTCCGATTAAGGTACACAGTTCACCTCGCATTTTTGGAGGGATGTACAACGTGAGTTGGGTATGCAGGTTGAGTTGAGAATAACATTTCATCTTCAGAAGGACGGGAAATCCGAGCGTATTATTCAGATCTCGAAGGATATGCTACGCGCTTGTGTTATATATTTTGGAGGATCGTGGGATTAGTTCTTGCTCCTCATAGAGTTCGTCTACAGCAACAACTACCAGTTAAGCATTCAGATGGCTCCCTATGAGGAATTATATGGTAGACGGTGCCAGTTGCCATTTGGGTGGTTTGATTCGGGAGAGGCTCGGTTATTGGGTACATATTTAGTACATGAGGCCTTGGTCAAGGTCAAGATTATACATGATCGATTTCGTACAGATCAGTCCAGGCAAAAGAGTTATGCCGATTATAGAGTTCATGATGTGGTATTCATGGTTGGAGAGAGAGTGTTGCTACGGGTATCACCCATGAAGGGAGTCATGAGGTTTGGAAATAAGGGAAACTTAAGCCCTATGTACATCGGGCCTTTTGAGATTCTCGATAGAGTGGGAGAGATGGCTTATAGGCTTGTGTTACCTCCAGGATTATCATCAGTTCATGCAGTATTCCACATGTCCATGCTCCGGAAGTATCATGGTGACCCGTCCCACATGTTAGATTTCAGCTCTGTCCAGTTGGACAAGGATTTGACTTATGAGAAGGAACCCGTAGCTATTCTAGACCGGCAGGTTCGTTAGTTGAGGTCGAAGAGTTATCCTTCAGTTTGGGTGCAGTGGAGAGGTCAGCCTGTTAAGGCAGCTACTTGGGAGTCCGAGTCGGACATGCGGAGTGGATATCCCTACGCCAGTTCAGGTACTTTTCTATGTCTGTTCGAGGACGAACGGTTATTTTAAAGGTGGAGATTGTGATGACCCAAGGGGTCATCTTGTGTGTTAGAACTCTATTCGTCGCTATTTAGCCTTAAAAATCTCCTTTATACCCTCCTCGATTTGCGTGCGTATTCCAGGCGTGTTTCCGTAAAGCTTTTATGTGGGAAATTAAAGAAATAACAATTTTTGGTCTTTAAAAGTGATTTTAGTTGACTTCGGTCAATGTTTTGAATAAACGAACATGGACCTCTATTTTGACGGTCCCGATGGGTCCGTAATAAAATATGAGACCTGGGAGTATGCGGAGAATTGAATTCCGAGGTCCCTAGCTCGAGAAATGAGTTTTTGACTAAAATTGAAAGACTGAAAATTTATGATTTTAAAGAATTGCTTAATGTTTGATCTTGTATGGGGCCCGTATTTTGGTTCCGGAGCCCGATATAGATCCGTTACGATATTTATACCTTATATATAAAATTTGGTGAGAAAGGAAACTGATTTGACGTGATTCGGACGTTTGGTTGAGAAAACAGAAATTTTTAAAGTGTTCTTGAGAAATTCATAGGTTTTGGTGCTAAATTCGTAGTTCTAGGTGTTATTTTGGCGATTTGATCGCACGAGCAAGTCCGTATGATGTTTTTAAACTTGTGTATATGTTTGGTTTGGAGCCTCGAGAGCTCAGTTGAGTTTCAGATAGGCCACGGGTAGTTTGAGACTTAGAAAAACAATCTGGTGTTGTTGTTCCTGGTGCACTGATGTTTTGTGCTTCATGATCGCGAAGCCTCTCTCGCGATCACGAAGTGTAAGCTGGGCTAGGGGTGGATCTCTTCTACGTGAACGCGAGGATTGGGTCGCGAATGCAGAGCATTGGTGGGTTTTCTGTTCGCGAATGACTAGACGCGAACGTGTAGTGTATTGGAGGAGGGCTGGAATTCTTCGAGTTGTTCTACGCGAACACGGGCCTAGGCTTGCGAACGCGAAGGTCAAGAGGGACAGACCTACGCGAACGCGTGCAACTCTACGCGAACGCGAAGGACTTTCTGGCTGTTGTGCATCGCGATCGCGACAGGTCTCTCGTGAACGCGATGAAGACCTGTCCAGTGATTTTCAAAACCAAACAAAACGGGACTGCTTCCCATATTTTATTTTTCATTAGTAGAACTCGACCTAGGGCGATTTTTGAAGAGGTATTTCAACACCAAATCATAGGTTTGCACTCTTAAATCGTTTTCATCAATTTTCATTATCATTCATTGAATTCCTAGTCCTAAATCTTGTTCTTTAATGGTAGAAATTAGGGATATTAGGAGAATTGAGAATTTTACAAACTTGGGGATTTAGAACTCGATTTGAGGTCAGATTCCGGAACTAATTACATATTCGGGCTCGGGGGTGAATAGGTAAACGGATTTAGTCCGAATCTCTATTTTTGACCAAGCGGGCCCGAGGTCAGTTTTGACTTTTTGGGGAAAAATTTGGAAAAACTATAATTGTGTACGGATATTGATTTCTTTAGCAAAAATTGATGTTATTAAGCTAATTATGACTAGATACGAGTGGGTTGGAGGTTAATTCTAGAGGAAAAATGGTACTTAAGCAGTGAGTGGCCTGCAGAGCGAGGTAAATGTCGTGTCTAACTTTGGCTTGAGGGATTAGGTGTTATTTGCTACGTGTTTGGTTGTTTAATACAATGTATAGGTGAGCTGACGAGCACATATGTGTTGTTGTCGAGTCATAACATGCGAGTAAACCTATTCTTGCAATTGTTGTAGTCTTTAATCATATCGTTTATGCTTAGCGTAGTCATTTGTGATGTGGGAAACTTCTATCCAGTTTTTACTGAGATTTGGTAATTGTTGAATATTGGCCTAAGGTTGAGGTTGATTTTAGGTATTAAGTATTGATGAAATGCTGATTTTTCTTTGATAGTTCTGTCTATATGTTATTATTGATCTTTGATTGGTGAGGAAGAGTGTAAAGCACGAAGGATGATGCCGTGCCATTTTGTTATTTCATACGGTGAGGTTGAGAGTAAAAGCACGAAGGGTGATGCCGTACAGTTTCTTGTACTATTCTAGTGTTGCATATGGTGAGGTCAAGAGTAAAAGCACGAAGGGTGATACCGTGCAGTTTCTTTTATCGTTCTTACTTGTTTTATCTGTTTAAAGCATTTTTGATTTATTCGGTTATATCACGTATTGTGAAATCCTCAACATGTCCCCTCCCAATATTTCCTGTCTTATTTCTGCTATGATTGTTATTTCTACATGTATGATTATGCTGCACAGGTTACTTGTGGGTGTCTTGTCCTAGCCTCGTCACTACTTCACCGAGGTTAGGCTCGACACTTACTAGTGCATGGGGTCGGTAGTACTGATACTACACTCTGCACTTTCTGTGCAGATTCAGGCATCGGTCCGAGCTGATTCTGAGATTTGCAGCTGACTTCTACACATGAGACCCAAGGTAGAACAACCGACGTCCGCAGTCCCTGGAGTCCCCTCCTACCTGCTTATTTTACTGTTTCTTCGACTCATAAACAATTGTATTTTTCCTTCAGCCAAATATTTGTAGATAAGTCATAGTAGTCCATGAGTTGTGACTCCAAATCATGGGTAGAGATATATAATATATATACGGTGTTGTTATGAATTTTCATTTCCTTATTAATTCATCATGTGTTAAATTGTAGTAATTAGCTGTAACTTTTTAAGATTATTGTGTTGTGAATTTCTAATGTTGATTTGCCTAGCAAGTAAATCGCTAGGCGCCATCACGAACGACGGTGAAAATTCGGATCGTGACAATATCAAACAAAAGTTTATTTACAGGTTGACATATTAATACGAAATATATAGATTCAAAAGAATAACTAAGACAAAAAATAAGGATTGAAAAAAATGAATCATGCACTGATGCCACATTATAAAATAATTATTTTGCATCAATGGATCAACAACAGACAAACCATCATTCCTTAAGTTTGTCTAGTAGTTAAGTGTACTTCAATTGTTTTTACAATATCAAATAAAGGTTTATTTATAAATTTATATTTTAATACCAAATAAATATTTATATATTTAAATATCTTATTAAAAGTAGTTTATTTACCATCTCTGAATTCAATTAATGAGATATAACTTTTAAAACACAATAAATTATTTTCGTGCGCAATACAACTGTAGTGATTAATTTTTTTTTATATTATATAAATGAGACAGTAAAATTTTGCACCACACCTTAAAAATATTCTTTAAAATAGTTATGATGAAGAATATAAAATAGTATACAAGTGATTCCACAACAATCATTTTCATGAGATAATAAAATTACTACACGAGTAGATGAAACTGTCAAAATTTTGGCTTGATGCAAGAAAGTTAATTGCTTTGTCTATTCTTAAATCATGTAATGCATATAATACAATTAATCAAAATAGTTAATCAATTTTATTTTTTTCTTACGTAATATGAACAACTTGAACTGACTTAGCAATTAATAATTATAATAATAAAATATTAGACAAAACTAATCTGAATTAATAAGATCTTTAATTGATTTGAGTTAGAACACATTATTTATGGAATGCAATGACTCTAACAATCTCTACTAAATTTATATATGTGTTAACTATTAAATTGATAATCGTATATGAAACATGATAAATAAAAAATACAGTTGATAGCTTTTTAATCTGTAATTCTCTATCAGGAATAAATGAACGTCTATTATCATGTAACTTCAAGAAGAGCTTGAAGATTAGAAAGTTTATCTCAAGTTACAAGTAAATTTTCATATCAGTCGATTATTCCATCAAAATTTTATGACAAAGAACATAAGATACTTGCTTTTATATAAGTATTCAACTCCTTATTCCAAATGGTTTTAGTTTTGTATTTATAGAACGTTGAATCTAATTCTTTTACTTTTTTAATTCAACGGCAATTTATATTAGTCGTTGCATCGTAAACCTAAAGTGACAATTGGGAGTTAGGAAGTTGTCTAAAGCTTTACCTAGATATGTATGAATAACTAATTGGTTAAAGTTTAATAGCAAAATAAAAAATTCCTAAACCGAATAAGACTTCAGAGGGGTCTAAAGATTCCTAACGTAATTCACAGCATTATTACTTTCCTTTTACAAATTTGATATATTATATAATTCTAATAAAGAAACATTGAATAATTAAATTTTTAGTTAATATTAAAGTCCTTGATATTAATTAAGTGACTATTTTGTATTGTATGAACTATATTTTTAAAAGGTAAAAAAGACGAACGCCATTTAGCTAAGAATTTCGTGCTTTTGATATAATACTAATTTCTACGTACGTGCATTGCACATTAATAATGGCACGTGATGATTTAGTCAATTTATATGAAGGGACACCAAATAATAGAAATATCTAAAATAAAACAACCCTTACAATATATGTATGTCATGCCCCAAACCCGGGGACGCGTGGCTGGCACCCGGTGCCGTACTTGCCCGAGCGAATCACTCTGCAACTCATGATCATTCGACCAAAACTAGAACATACATAGGTTGAGTTAGCTGAACTCATTTCGTAACTATCATGGGCTCACATGACCACAACTCATACTGTACAACTGTAAGTGAGAAACACTGTATCACCGAACCATTTTTCTCAAAATATGAATACATATGGACCGTCAAGGCCTCTGACATACTGTACAAAATGAACCTATATCTACCAAGCCTCTGTAACGACCCTGCCGGTCGTTCAGAGAGTAATATCCTCGTTTCTCCCGTTTCTGCTTCATTATATGTGGTTCAGCTTCATTATTGTGATAGATTGGCTGGCTCAGGTTCGAAGCGATTTTTGGAGAGAAATGAGACACTTAGTTTCTTACTTGGTTCAATAGTTGAAAAAGTCAACCGGAAGTTGACTTATTGTTAAACGACCTCGGAATGTGGATTTTATGGCTCAATCAGCTTCTTTAGGTGATTTGGGACTTAAGAGTGTGTTCGGAATGTAGTTTTGAGGTCCGGTGTAGAATAAGGCTTGAATTGGCGAAAGTTGGTTTTTGGCGATTTTCGATCGGCAATGGAAAATAGGCTATCGGGGTCGGAATGGAATTCTGAAAGTTGGAGCAGGTTCATAATGTCATTTTGGATATGAGTGCAAATTTTCAGGTCAATCGGATGTGTTTTGGTTGGTTTCGGCATCCTTGGTGAAATTTAGAAATTTCAAAGTTCGTAGGCTTGAATTTTCTGTGATTTGCGTCTTTTTGCGTTGTTTTTTGTGTTCCAAGGGCCCGACTAAGTTTGAATGAAGTTATGGGATGTATTGGTATGTTTGATTGGGGTCTCGGGGACCTCGGGGGTGTTTCAGGAGGTAAGCGGACCAAGTTTGGGTGTAAGAAAGTGGTAGTTTTGCTGGTGTTTTCAGGTACTGGTTTTATCCTATGCGATCGCAGGGAATAGTATGCGATCACATAGGCTTGTCTGAGGCAACAGGTAAAGTACTCTATGCGACTGCCTTTGGGGAGGTGCGATCGTGTAAGGTTAGGGGATGAGTGATATGCGATCACGTGTGAGGCTGTGCGATCACATATGGATTGGGCGCGTGGGCAGGCTGTGTGGCTAATGTTGTGCGAACACAGGACCCGGTCTGGGAACGCATGAGGGAGCGTGGGGTAGTGCTTCGCGAACACAATGCTCCTCAAGCGAACGCACTGAATAAATCCTGAGTGTTGGGCAGTGTATTTAAAAAGCCCTATACGCGCCCCTTCACCACTTTTTCACCATTTTTGAACGGGATTGAAGCTTTTGAGAGAGAGTTTTGAGGAAACTAAAGGGGAATCACTTGAAGGTAATATTCTTGACTTCATAACTCGTTATTATATTGTTTTCTAAGCAATTTCACCTGAAATAAAAATCCAAATTGGGGGAGTTAGGGCATGAGAATTTGGAGACTTTAAATAGGAATTTGAGGGGCCATTTGGAATCCGATTTTGGTGTTCTTGGTATGTATGGAGTCGTGGGAGGATGAGGATTCTTGTGGTATAAATTTTATCGAATTCCGAGATGTGGGTCCGGGAGTCGGGTTTGGCCAATTTCGGAAATTGTGCCTAATTTTGATAGTTTTCGATTGGGTTTCGTCTCCCTAGCATATTCTGATGTTATTAATTAACTTGGAGCTTTTGGGTGCCGATTCGAGGGGAAAAAATATCTTGGAGTAGCTTTACGGGCTGGTTTGAGATATGTAATAACTATAAATCTTGTCCTGAGGGTATGAAACCCCAAATTTAGCATTTTCTCACTGTTTGGAGTGACGCACACGCTGGATGACTAGTGTGTGGTGTGCACTAATGGGGAATTTAAAATTGTTTCTTCCCGAGGAAACTATTGGGTTGCGTAACTGCTTTTAAACAACATGATAAATCATATTTTTATGCTTTTGATTTATTTGGTCAGTAAGTCATGTTTGGGGCCTTGTGCCGACCTGTTTAAACCCCTCGGGGCCTGTTTTATGATATTCCTCACTGTGGTGGTTATGATTTACACTCATTCATTCATGTTAAACTGTTTTGATACTCAGACTTGTCTATATTATTTCATGATATAAAAAGTTGTTTTGGGTCGAGAACCCTGTTTATTTATGGCCCGAGTGGCACGTTGAGAGTTTCTGACTGAGTGAGGCCGAGAGCCAATATTGTGAGGATATGATGGATCGGGCTGCACACCGCAACATGTTACATTGTTTTGATATGTGAGAGGCCGAGTGCAAGAATGATTGATGCCATGATTTGGCTTGTTATAGCGCTTGGGCTGTAGGATCCCTCTGGAGTCTGTACACCCCCAGTGAGCGCAGGTACCTACTGAGCGTGAGTGCTGAGTGCCGAGTGATTGAGAGGTATGAGTGACTGTGAGGTTGCCCGAGGGGCTGATTATGAGTGTCTGTGAGGTTGCCCGAGGGGCTAATTTTGAGTGACTGTGAGGTATGCCCGAGGGGCTGATTCTAAGTGATATTACGCCCGAGGGGGAGTTTCTTATTCATGTTTTTTCCCGAGTGGCTACTTATGATTCATTTCATTTTTACACTAAACTTCTTCGACATTTTTCTGAATTTGTTGAAAATTACACTTTCAAAGGAGTTTTTACTGAAAATGGAATTTTATGCGTGATGATTTAACGTATACACTGTTAGAAATAAAGACTGTGGTTATTGTGAAATGATGAATTGACTTTATGTGTTTCTTACTGCTCATACCTGATTTATTTTCATTACTATTGAGTTGGCGTACTCACATTACTCCCTGCACCTTGTGTGCAGATCCAGGTGTTAGGGCAGTGAGCTGTGTATCTGTTCTAGAGACTTCTCGGAGATTTTTCGAGGTAGCTGCACGCGTCTGCAACCCTGCTCTCTCCTGCTTACTTTTATAGAGTTTATTTTTCAGAGTTGTATATTTTTCCTAGATGCTCATGACCAGTGACTCCGGGATCTCGGGGTTGTATTTAATATTCGGTGTAGCTTTATCTGTTTTAAAATGATTAAACGAAACCTTTATGGGATTATCAGTTAGTAATGATATAAATGAAATATTATTTATGATTTGAGTGTTGATTTGGCTGACCTAGTTCTACGATAGGCACCATCACGACTGGTTTAGATTTGGGTTCGTGACAAGTTGGTATTAGAGCCTAGGTTACATAGGACTCACCGGTCATGAGCAAGTTTAGTAGAGTCTTGCCGATCGATATGGATACGTCTGTACTTATATTTGAGAGGCTACATAACCCTTAGGAAAAATCTCTCATTCTTGAATTCTTGCTGTGCAGATCCATTTTATTCAGCCAAAAGCGTAACTCTTTGAACTCCTTTCATGTATACGAATGCGCACGTGAGCGCTTGGTATCAGCTGTGCATCGACGGCTTGTGACTTCCATGGATTGGATGTGATTTTAGCATGTTGATAATGGGCCAGTCTGGAGGACTTGAGGCCGAATTCTATCTGTGGCTTAAGCGCTGAGATTTCATTGTGTGAGCACATGTGTTTGGGGACTTATATGTCCGTTGGTGTCCTTATTAATGAGACTTTGTGACTGGATGACTACGTAGTGAGTGTGATTTGATGGTTAGACGTGTTCAGATTGTTTGATTGTGACAAAAGGAGGGGTTGGAAATGTGGCAAGAACTATTGAGTGTTTGATTTCTGTCTCGGTTTGACATATGGCTTCAAGTCGTGAGTGTATGGGAAGACCTCTTATGTTGTTCAGTTGTGGAGGGAAGCAGATCATTCTGTTGTATTATGAGTTCCTGGTGATGTCTTTGTTGATCATTGCCCCAGTAGCGTTCATGTATTTGATTAACGGTGTATTTCATCCATATTAGCACTCCTTTGTTATTTTATTCATTGATGGCATCCTGGCGTATACGCGTAGCCAGGGGTAGCATACCCAGTATTTGAGGATGGAATAAGGATTTAGGGAGGAGAATCTCTATGAAAATGCGAATATGAATTTTGGCTCAGTTTAGTAGCATTCTTGGGACACGTGGTGTCCAGTGAGGGTATCTATGTGGTTAGACGAGTGTGGAGAGACCTCCAGAAGCTCAAGATTGCTTTGATCACAGCTCCAGTGTTAGTTATGCCATCAACTTCAGGTTCTTATACCGCTTATTATGATGTCTCGAGGGCAGACATTGGTTTGTTCTAATGTAGGAGGGTAAAGTGATTGGGTAATAGCTATGATCTTCGGAAGTGTATAGAGAGATATCAGTTTGAGGCTAAGCAGGCTGGGCTATTTTCCGCGAGGTGTTCTGAGGTTGTGTGATCCTTATGTTGTTTTGTAGCAAGTTCTCTTTTACCAATAAGTGATATATGTTGCAATTTGAGTTTAGATCACTTGTGGGAGTTGGCACGACTGTTGCAATGGTGAATGTGAGGTTGGAGATGATTGGGGATGTTAAATGGTTTGAGTTATATATGAGCTTATGAAGGATTTAGTTGAATCTCACTGTGGTATGGCGGCGGTGTTAGCGTATGGTCATTATGAGTTACTGTTTGTTTTGATCTATGGCTCTGAGCCAAGTGGGGGAGTCTGCTAATGATAAGTTCGTTGCACGATTATGTGATGTGTTAGGTTCATTTCGAGGTATACCGGTGAATCAGTTATGACTTGCAGGGGTTGAGATCGAGAATGACTCGAATGAAGGAAATTTTTTGGATAATGGTTGTGTTATGCTTTATGGGTGTATAAGAATCATAGAATGCCTTGAGTTGTTATTGGTGAAGGATGTAATGTGCATGGGTCAGAAATTTATTTGGTTGCATTAAGGTGGGGTTACTTCCCGGGTTGTTGGAGTGCTCATGGAGCACAGGTCGTTCGGTCCATTCGATCAGTCTAATTGAGGTTTGGGTAGAGTGGATGACTCTCGAGAAGGGTTCTAACGGATTCAATGTTAAATATAGCAATTGGGAATCTTCAAGGTGTGTTTTGGGCTAGAACTGAGATCTATGTTGGAGGGTTTCAAGACTTGTGGCATTTATACATTATCATGGATTCTACATATCAGTATCAGAAAGGTGAAGGTAATGACTTTAGATTCGCAGGAAGTCTCTTCAGGGTAAGTATTCTGAATGTGGTACTTTTGGGGATAGTTGAGAGAGTATTCATGCGGCTTATGAGCCTCAGGAGATATGGTTTTATGCTTGGGTATCATGTGGTGAGTCTGGGTTGAGAATTGCGGTATTAGGGCGAGGAGAAGTACCAATTCGTAGGTAAGTCAGAAGGAACTTGGATAAATATGACAACTTGGTAGTAGGTCGGTTCGACATGGTAAGGGATACGATTAGTTCTTTGGATGTTCATGAGGTAATGAGTTTTTACAGGTGTTTCTTAGCAATGCTCTTGGGTTTTGGTGACCTGCGTAGCTTGGTTGAGTTAGAAGGATTCAGTCCTTACGGCTTGGTGTTGTACAAATGGGATTCAGATAGTTCCTGATGGTTTCTACCATGGTTAGAGATGCATATTTTCTACTGGCGTGAGGTGCAAGTGATGTATAGTGATTTTGCTTCTAAATGGGACCAAATGGAGAGTTCTTGGCTAGTTGGGTACGTAGTTGCTTGTGGCTCGGAAGGGATCATTAAGTTCTCATATTCACCATAGGATGGCATGGTGTATGCGGTATGTTGTGTAGGGTTGAGACTTGCATATGTGAGGTCACGGTTCAGTTCTGGGAGGAAGGTCAAAAAAATTTGTAGGCAACATTGGCCATTTTAGATGACTAGGTAGATGACATCACCAATTGGGTCACTCTCTTGTTGGATCGACTGCTGGCATTCAAGGTTGCTTGGTAACACTGAAGAATTATAGTGGTATCCCTCATGGAATGATTGAGTATTAGGGATGCGTTATGTATTCGAGCGGAGGAGTTGAGATAAGATATAGTAATTGGGGTGCTTCATGACTTCGAGACTGAGAGTTCTCGTAAACGGGTTATTTTGTGTTAATGAACTGTGAAGATGCGAGCATCGCTAGTCAGACGTTAGTATGTACCATGATTAAGTCATTGTGAACTTTTCGGTGAGTTATCTATCTGCGTGGGTGACCAGAGTTGACTTAAGGTTATTGGTAGGCCAAATGAGTGTGTGTTCTGCACCGGGTCAGAATTGTTGACCCTGAATTTCTATTGTTGAGGGATGTATCATTCGATTGTCATTGAGTTTATTCGTGTTCTGGAGTGGTGTATGAGTTACCCTTCGGTGTTGCGAGGAGTTGTGATCATTGGTTATAGGCACATATTGTGCGGTTCTAATTGGGCTTTATAGCTAGATTTGAGTAAGGTAAGTAATTGGGTATTACGGGATGGAAGCATATTGGTTATGTACTTTCTGATTCGTGTGGCATGGTATCGTCTGGTTTCCCCGTGGTTATGGCAATGCACTTGGAGTACTTGATGTCGAATTGCGCATGGTTATTGATTTTTTTTTTGCCACGTGGCTGGAAGTATTTCATGTGACCCAGTGTTTGGATGGTATCACGCACTGTAGCAGAGTTATGTGGAGGTATGATCCTTGGTTTCAGATTCGTGTGTTTTGATTTTTCGATGAGTGTCAGGCTCTCAGCATGGTTTTGTGACGGTAATTGTTAATGGCAGGATGGTCCTCTCATGTGAATCTTTTATATAATTTGATTACATTGGGATGTTTCTATTGAGTGCACGAGTTGCACAGGTTGTGGATTTTAAATTGTATTGATGTGTCATGTCATTAGAGTGGTCGTGTTGGATGAGAAGAGGTCATTGGACCTAGAATGAATACTGTCAGAATTAACTACAGCATAGTTGAAAGGATAAATATCGGGAGTCGATTTAAAAATCTGCTATAATTCTCGTTGGGAAGGGGAAGCTTCATGTCTGACTGATCGGACAAATGATTTCTAGTTTATACGTGTTTCTTCCATCATCCGTACCTTATGAAAGTGTTAAAGCAAGGCTTTGCTTGATAAGAGGTTATTTACCGGTATTGGGTTATTTTGAGTAGCTATTGTGATTAGGAGTTATCGCTATGGGTGTTTGAGTCATACGGTATAGTATGTGATTACATCTTGGTTTACGGATATGACTTGATACAGCGTGTTCAGACTTACTCAGTCTATAGTTGGGGAATTTTGTTCTTGAAAATCATTTCAGAAGTGAGAATTTGGTTCTAAGGTTTGTGGGTCAGATTGGATTTGAAATTCAACTGTGTTGTGCTATTGGACCTATATGGGATGGAGTGACGTGGGATCACCCTCGGGGTATGTGTATCGTAGGGTTGCACGACAATTTGATGGTCTCTAAAATAACTCTGGGCACGTTCGAGGATGAACGTATGTTTAAGTGAGGGAGGATGTAACGACCCGGCCGGTCGTTCCGAGAGAAATAGCCCCGTTTCCCGCGTTTCTGCTTCATTATATGTGGTTCAGCTTCATGATGTTGTGATATATTGGTTGGCTCGGGTTCGGAGCAATTTTTGGAGAGAAATGAGACACTTAGTCTCTTAACTTGGTTCAATAGTTGGAAAAGTCAACAGAAAGTTGACTTATTGGTAAACGACCTCGGAATGCGGATTTTATGGCTCGGTTAGCTTCGTTAGGTGATTTGGGACTTAAGAGTGTGTTCAGAATGTATTTTTGAGGTCCGGTGTAGAATTAGGCTTGAGTTGGCAAAAGTTAGTTTTTTGCGATTTTTGGTCGGCAGTGGAAAATAGGCTATCGGGGTTGGAATGGAATTCTGGAAGTTGGAGCAGGTTTGTAATGTCATTTTGGATATGTGTGCAAATTTTCAGGTCAATCGGATGTGTTTTGGTTGGTTTCGGCATCCTTGGTGAAATTTAGAAATTTCAAAGTTCTTAAGCTTGAATTTTCTGTGATTTTGGTGTTTTTGGTGTTTCGAGGGCCTGACTAAGTTTGAATGAGGTTATGGGATGTGTTGGTATATTTGGTTGGGGTCCCTGGGGCCTCGGGAGTGTTTCGGGAGGTGAACGGACCAAGTTTGGATGTAAGAAAGTGGCAGTTTTGCTGGTGTTTTCAGGTACTGGTTTTATCCTATGCGATCGCGGGGAATAGTATGTGATCGCATAGGCTTGTCTGAGGCAGCAGGTAAAGTACTCTATACGACCGCGTTTGGGGATGTGTGATCGCGTAAGGTTAGGGGGTGAGTGCTATACGACCGCGTAAGGTTAGGGGGTGAGTGTTATGCGGTTGCGTGATGTGCAATCGCATAGGGATTGGGCGCGTGGGCAGGGTTGTGTGGCTAATGTTGTGCGAACGCAGGGCTCGGGCTGCGAACGCAGCGTGGGGCGTTGCTTCGCGAACACAATGATCCTCATGCGAACGCACTGAAGAAATCCTGAGTGCTGGGCAGTGTATTTAAAAATCCCTATCCGCGACCCTTCACCATTTTTTCACCATTTTTTAACGGGATTGAAGCTTTTGAGAGAGATTTTTGAGGAAACCAAAGGTGAATCACTTGAAGGTAATATTCTTGAATTCATAACTCATTATTATATTGATTTCTAAGCAATTTCACCTGAAATAAAAACCCAAAATGGGGGAGTTAGGGCATGGGAATTTGGAGACTTTAAATGGGAATTTGAGGGGTCATTTGGAGTCCAATTTTAGTGTTTTGGTATGTATGGACTCGTTGGAGGATGAGGATTCTTATGGTGTAAATTTTATTGAATTTCGAGACTCGGGTCCGGCGGTCGGATTTGGCCAATTTCGGGAATTATGCCTAATTTTGATAGTTTTCGATTGGGTTTCATCTCCCTAGCATATTTTGATGGTATTAATCTGATTTTGATAGATTCGGAG
The DNA here is from genome assembly GCA_005239505.1 of Nicotiana paniculata. Classification (NCBI taxonomy): domain Eukaryota; kingdom Viridiplantae; phylum Streptophyta; class Magnoliopsida; order Solanales; family Solanaceae; genus Nicotiana; species Nicotiana paniculata. The sequence goes on along the minus strand of ML308784.1, from coordinate 37,743 downwards.
CTTTTGGGATCCGATTCAAGGGGCAAGAATATTGCGGAGTAGCTCTACGGGCTGGTTTGAGGTAACTAATGACTATAAATCTGGTCTTGAGGGTATGCAACCCTAGACTTAGCATTTTCTCACTGTTTGGAGTGACGCACACGCTGGATGACGAGTGTGTGGTGTGCACTAATGGGGAATTTGAAATTGTTTATTTCGGAGGCAACTATTGAGTTGCATAACTGCTTTTAAACCACATGATAAATCATGTTTTTATGCTTTTTATTTATTTGGGCTGTAAGCCATGTTTGGGGCCTTGTGACGACCTGTTTAAACCCCTTGGGGGATGTTTTATGATATTCCTCACCGTGGTGATTATGATTTACACTCAGTCATTCATGTTAAAATGTTTTGATACTCAGACTTTTCTATATTATTTCAGGATATAAAAAGTTGTTTTGGGTCGAGAACCCCGTTTATTTATGGCTCGAGTGGCATGTTGAGAATTTCTGACTGAGTGAGGCTGAGAGCCAATATTGTGAGGATATGATGGATCGGGTTGCATGCCGCCGCAAGTTACACTGTTTTGATATGTGAGAGGTCGAGTGTCAGAGTGATTGATGCCATGATTTGGCTTGTTATAGTGCTTGGGCTGTAGGAGCCCCTACGGAGTCTGTACACCCCCAGTGAGCGCAGGTACCTACTGAGCGTGAGTGGCGAGTGGAGAGTGATTGGGAGGTATGAGTGACTGTGAGGTTGCCCGAGGGGCTGATTCTGGGTGATGTTACGCCCGAGGGGCAGCTTCTTATTCATGTTTTTTCCCGAGTGGCTACTTATGATTCATTTCATTTTTACACTAAACTTCTTCGACATTTTTCTAAAATTGTTTGAAATTACACTTTTCAAAGGATTTTTTACTGAAAATGGCTTTTTAAGTGTGATGATTTAACGTATACACTGTTGGAAAGAAAGACTGTGCTTATTGTGAAATGATGAATTGACTTTATGTGTTTCTTACTGCTCAAACCTGATTATTTTCATTACTAATGAGTTGGCGTACTCACATTACTCCCTGCACCTTGTGTGCAGATTCAGGTGTTAGGGCAGAATGAGCTGTGTATCTGTTCCAGAGACTTCTCGGAGATTTTGCGAGGTAGCTGCATGCGTCCGCAGCCCTGCTCTCTCCTGCTTACTATTATAGAGTTTATTTTCCAGAGTTTTACATTTTCCGTAGATGCTCATGACCAGTGACTCCGAGATCTCGGGGTTGTATTTAATATTTGGTGTAGCTTTATCTGTTTGAAAATGATTAACGAAACCTTTATGAGATTATCAGTTTAGTAATGATATAAATGAAAAATTATTTTGTGATTTGAGTGTGGATTTAGCTGGCCTAGTTCCACGATAGACACCATCACGAATGGTTTAGATTTGGGGTCGTGACAGCCTTTAAGATTATTTGACATCAAATGGGACACAGTACCGGCCTACCCATAAGTCTGTCGAAAACTACTGACACGGTGACTCATAGACTCGGCTGCACTCCGAATAAGGTGGAGTCTTGCCGATCATTCGCTGAATGCAAATATCGTCTACCATGAGGGCTCGTCAAAATGATTATCTATACATGTAGGCATGAATACAACCTCCCCAACAAAAGGACGTCAGTACGAATAATGTACTAAGTATGTAAGGCGGAACTGAAACATAACATTAAGTCAACATTAATTAAAGACATATAAGAGTCAACCTGAATCTCTGAAGTGCCACCGCATATGCAAACTTATAATACTCATATATATATATATATACAATGTTTCTCTTTGAGATCGGTTCTATTATCCATATCCTATGATGCATGACTGCCCAACTGATCAGTGGTGACTACCCTTCCAACTGATCAGTGGTGACTACTCAACTGACCATAGCACGGTGGTAAATGCATGACTGCCCGACCGACCGTAGCTCGATGGTAAATGAATATGCATGACTGCCCAACCGATGGTAAATAGTGATACATAACTGCCCAACTGGTGGTACCTGCCCAACCGACCGTAGCACGATGGTAAATGCATGACTGCCCGGCCGGTCGTAGTTCGGTGGTAAATGTATATGCATGACTGCCCAACCAGTGGTAAATAATGATATATAACTGCCCAACCGGTGGTAACTGCCCGACCGGTCATAGCACGGTGGTAAATGCATGAAGATGCATGTACATGTATCACTATATTATAAACATTAACATCTTTATCATATACCTCATAGGACTTAGGAACATAGTTAGACATGCTTGAATATCACTTTATAGGAATGAATAACGTAGATATCCTTAACTGCTAAAAGTAGAACCACTTATGGAATAACATTATATTTACGTATCGTTACTTGGATCATGCCAAAATAAAGAATGAATAGCCTTAACATACCTGGATTAGGGGAAAAAATCGTGTGATATTCTGGAAATTCAAGAGCTTAGAAGACTTATCATTTTCCCCTTAACTCTTGCACCTTCGCATTATGATGTTCCATTATATACACAACTGAAGAAAAATTTCCTCACCTAAAGTTTTATTATGAACTCAACCATGAATTCGAATACTTGTGAGGATGGTTATCAAAATAAATAGGACAAGAAGTAGGAAGCCTTCTAAAGTTTGCATCAAAACAAAGCCCTTCCCTATGCTTTTGTTACTAGAGTATTTTAAATCCCTTTTTAAAAGATGTTCCTTACATTTAACGAGGATGGAAAGATTTGAAATAACTCTTATGTTTCTTTTCTTCAAACACTGCCACCCCAACTATCCTTTTTAATGTCTCATTTCTATCCATGCCACCTAGTTTAACGAAGGTAAGAGTCATAATGTTGCTAAGCCAAAATATGCCATGTTAGTTAATTTAATTTTTATCCAAAGACCTTAGTCTTTATCCAAAGACCTTAGTCTTTATCCAAAGATAACTAATAATTATTAGTTAATTAGGTAATGTCCCATTATCCGATAATTAACTAATTACCCGCATAGTTAAGAATTATCTCAAATTACTTAAAGTTCTACTCATTTTTGATATACCCTATACATCATACTATCATGGTTATGTAGTACCTAATACATACTATAACGATCCGACCGGCCGTTTTGCTTTCTGGAACCCTGTACCCCTAAATAAGACTTCCGGTATTTACTTTTATTAATTTATGACTTACGGGGTTGGTTGGTTCGGGAATTGGAAGAGTTTGGGGTGGAATTGAAACACTTAGTTCCTTAAGGTTGGCCTTAAAGGCCAAGTTCGATTTCGATAAACATTTTTAGTAAACGACCTCGGAATTGGGATTTGAAGGTTCCAATAGGTTCGTATGATGATTTTGGACTTGGGAGTATGTTCGGAACGGGTTTTGGATGATCCGAGGGTATTTCGGCGCCAAATAGTAAAATATGATTCTTGAAGTTCAAAAATTGAGGTTTGGAATTTGTTTTGGTGTTATCGAGGTCTGAACGGAATTCCGAGACTGGGAATAGCTCTGTAGTGGCATTTATGCCTTGCTCGCAAAATTTGGTGTCATTCTGAGTAGTATAAGTATGTTTCGGCATATTGGAAGTGAATCCAAGAACTTAAAGTTCTTAAGTTGAGTTTAGTTGGTTTTGAGGTACGATTCTTAGATTTATATTGTTTTGGGCGTTCTGTAGGTTCGAGCAAGTCCGTATTATGATTTAGCACTTTTTGGTATATTCGAACAGGGCCTCGGGGCCCCGGATGTCATTCAGATGTCGCACGAGGTGAGTCCCAGCTCAAAGAGAGCTGCTGGTGCACCAGGTTTGGTGCAACCGCACCTGCGATTGGCCAGTCGCAGGTGCGAGACCGCAGATGCGATCGAAGCCTCGCAGATGCGGCCATCGAGGGGTGCCTAGGATCCTCAGATGCGGTCCCTTATTCGTAGAAGTGGAGCCGCAGGTGCGGGACTCCTTCCACAGGTGCGATCCATGCCAGCTCCTCCCCTTTTTGCAGATGCGGACCCTGGTCCCCGGAGCGGGACCACAAGTGCGGTCCACTCGCCGCAGGTGAGAAATAGCTGGAGGCAGTGAGGTCATTTTAAATCGGGACTTAGGCTCATTTGAGGGCATTTATCACACTTTGGGCAATTTAGGAGCTCCCAAAAATAGAGGTTTTGACTTAGCACCTTGAGGTAATGTATTTCCTACTTAGTGTGAGTTTGTTACTTAGTTTTTGGGTAGATTAACACACAAAGATTAGTGAAAATTATGGGTTTAGGGTAAAACTTAAGGTTTTGATATAAATGGGATTTAACCACGAAATTTATTATGGAATCTAGTAAAATTATATATTATTGATCCTTAGGTTATGGGCAACAACTTTCTTTAAAAATTTCCGAAATCCGAGCATGTGGGCCCTAGGAGTGAATTTTAAGAATCTTAAAAACTGGCTTGGGTAGTCACTTAAACGGTAGAATTATGAACTTTCGATCATAGATTGACTAGTTTATGTAATGTTTGGCTATTTTCGAGTTGTCGGGCGTCAAATTTGGAGGTGTGAGCGCATTCTTGAATCGGGAAGTAGGCTTGATACGAGGTAAGTCTCCTTTCTAACCTTGTAATGGGAATTGTCCCCATAGGTGAAATAATTTATTATGTGAATGATTGTGGGGGACTACGTACGTGCTAGGTGACGAGGGTCCGTACGTAGTGACTATTCTTGTTATGTCCGGGTAGTTTAGGCTTACACCATGCCTTGTGAACATTGCTAATTGATTTATATGTGTGGTCATCATTGAGTGAAAGTTTACATCAACATCTTAAGAATTTAAAGGTTTAAGGTAAGTCATTAATTTGAAAAATGAATTGATAAGAATGTGCTATGTTTATGTGAAACCACTTCACAATTATATTCCGCGATAGGGTGATTTCCTCCACTACTCTCATGGGAGTAGGACGTTCGCATCGGCAGGTTAATAGATGCATCTATGGTTCGCGTCGTTCGATCCTTCGACAGTGCACATTTACTTTTCTGTTGGATCAAGATGTACGTCCTTGACATATTGTGCGCATGTTAATTTGCTTGGTATTTCCTATGATTTTCAAACCATTAAAAAAGGCCTTAAAGAATAAAGTTGTAATCTGTTTAACAGGAGTTGGCACCTAAATGTACTTGTGGAAAGATTTGTCATTTCTTGTCTTTATTGTTATTTAACTTTGATATTCATGCTTAGCCTTATAATTGAATAAATTGTTTTTCCCCTAGTGAGTGTCAAGTGGACCTCTCGTCACTATTTCTTCGAGATTAGACTGGATACTTACTGGGTACATGATGTTTATGTACTCATGCTATGCTTCTGTACGTAATTGTACAGGTTCTGAGGAGGTACATCTGGTAGTCAGCCCGGAGCATGTTCTTGACTCCTTGAGATTTAGGGATTTCACAGTGAGCTGCTTCCTTTGATGTCGTTCAACAACACGTTGGTGTCATGACCCAAAATTCATAAGGTCGTGATGGCGCCGGACATCATTGTCAGGCAAGCCAATCATTAATTAATTGAAATAATTTCCGGTTTTAACATTTATGAAAAATATTTCCTTTCACTTTATTACATATTAACTAAATAAAATCTATTAAGTAAAACAATGGTTTGAATATTACACTTTAGCAATTATATCCCAACACATCCCCAGAACCCGGTGTCACAAGTACATGAGCAATTTCTAAGAATTTTACAATTTCTACAAAGCTTGTCCGAAATACAAGTGGGCTAGGAAATTAAAATAATGTAATACCGTATGAGGAAGACTCTGTCAGCTGCGAATCGCCTCCGGATGATGCAGCTCGCCTAAGTCTCCAATCCTCCACATCGCTATGAAAGTACTTGTGCAATAAAATGCACAACAAGTGGAGCATGAGTACAAAAAAAATAACGTGTACTCAGTAAGTCGTCCGCCTAACCTTAGAGAGGTAGTGACGAGGGGTCAAATTAAATACTTGCTAAAGGTCAATTTAGAATATTTAAGTGTGACACTAAGGATGATTCTCACAGGCAATTTATTAAAATCATGAATAAATATTATCAACTCCGTTCACATTTAACACTTTATATCTTCGTCATATTAACAACAATTAATAAACGGGAAGGAACAACTTCTTCCAAAATATTTTTAGTAACTTTAAATCTCTGTCATTTCTATTGACAACTTAAAATTTCAGGCCAGTGATCAGACAAAAATCATAGAAAATACGCAGTAATTATCATGCGCAAGCAATGCCGAGGGTCGAATGGTGCGGATCAACAATAATAAACTGTGCATTGTCAAGGGTCGAACGGCTCGAACCATAGATGCAACTATCTTCCCCGCTCTCGAATCGATCATGCGACGCGGTTATACATACAAATAATAAGGCTAGCTTGCTCGCGAATCATACCTGCAACTTAGGTGCTCATATGTACATATATCCACATAATAAATCTGTATTTTATCAAGAAAGCAATTTTCTCAGGAAAGTGGTAAAATTCTTCTTAAAGGAACATGAGCTATAGTTCTTAAATCTTTATTTTGAAACTCATTTGCCAAGTTTAATTATATTTCATAATATAACCCTACCAGGTATACAATTTTCTACAGAGGAATCAATTCTCTTTCTAGATGATTAAAAAAATGAACTCTAGTCTTCTTAAGATATTCAATAACGATTTCGATTATATTAGAAATTTAATATTTTGGGCAGGATTACAGGTACAACACGTAAGGCATGCTAGTGGGTCCTAGACTACACGGACATGGCATAATAGTAGCTACGCACGGACTCCCATCACCTCGTGCGTACGTAGCCCCCGAAGATAATAGCACATACTTAATTAATTCACCTAGGGGGACAATTCCCCCTCACAAAGTTAGAAAGGAGACTCACCTCGCTTCGAAATTCCATAACCGGCCTCCAAGCCCTTCCGATGACTCCAAACGTCGCACAACGCTCCGAAACTATCCAAACAATGACAAACCAATGAAAATATACTTTAATATTTGCAACAATTCCAAATTATATAATTTCTTATCTCTGCTCAATGAAATGACCAAAATGCCCTCGGGCCCACGTGCCCAGAATCCAAAATTTCTCGAAGATATACCCTACTCATAGCGTTACTAACTCAAATATACAATTTTCTTAAATATTCATGCTCAATTCGTGGTAGAAATCCAAAATAAAATTTTTTAGGTCTTTCCTCCAAAATCTCAATTTTCTACTAATTTCCATGTCTAATTCATGTATAATCCTTGTATAAATCTTAAAAACATGAAGAAATTACTTACCTAGTGATGCTTGGTGGAAAACCCCTCTTAAAGCTCCTCAAAATCGCCCACATCAATGAAACAAATGGATGAAATGGCCAAAATCCCGTTAAAATAACGCACTGCCCAGGTGACCCTCCTATGCGATCGCAGTACATGCTCCGCGATCGCATAGGCCAACTATGCTGCCACACAAATTCACTCAGTGCGATCGCAGCCCAACACCTGCGCTCGCACAGACCAAAGCTGTAGCCCCCTTATTTCTTCTACTGTGCATTCGCACATACGCTCGTGCGTTCGCACAGTCCAAGCCCCAGAAGCCCCCAAACACACCCTTGTGCGGTCGCACAGGGCAATTCCCTGTGGCCTCAATTTTTCCTACTGTGTGATCGCGCAACTACTAATGAGTGATCGCACAAGACAAAATTCCAGACCCTCAAATTCCTTCTCCACGAGCGTACACTATGGGCCGCGATCGCATAGCTTACCAGTGACACCAACAAACAACAACAACAGGTAGGGGAAAAATGGTTCGAAACCACCCTGAAACACACCCGAGGCCCCCGGGACCCCGTCCAATCACACGAATGAGTCCCATAACATCCCACGAACTTTTTCGAGGCTTCAAATCACATCAAACAATGCCGAAATCATGAATCGCACCAAAATTCAAACTTTATGAACTTAGAAATTTCCAACTTCTACATCAGTTACCGAAACCTATCAAATCACGTCCGATTGACCACAAATTTTGCACACAAGTCATATTCGACATTACAGACCTGCTCCAACTTTCGAAATCGCATTCTGACCTCGATATCAAAATTTTCACTTCCGGTCGGATTTCTCAAAAACCTTCAAATTTCTTTCTTTAGCCAAATGACTTCAAAATGACCTACGGACATCCAAATTCACTTCTGATCACGCTCCCAACTCCAGAATCACCATACAGAGCTATTTTCAGACTTGGAATCCGAAACGGACATCAACATCACTGAAATGCGCTTCAAGCCAAACTTAGGAAATTTTTTCAAAAATGCTGACTTCCACAATATGCATCGAAACGCTCCCGGGTTATCCAAAACCCGATCCGGACATACGCCCAAGTCCAAAATCATCATACGAACCTGCAGGAACCCTTAAATCCTGATTCTGAGGTCGTTTACTCAAAATTCCAATCTTAGTCTATTTCTCCAACTTAAGGCTTCTAAAATGAGAATTTTCTTTCCAAACCAACTCTAAACTTTTCCGGAATTCAATTCCGACCACACCTACAAGTCATAATATCTTAAACGGAGCCGCTCATGACCCCAAACTGCTGAACTACGCGCTAGAGCTCAAAATGACCGGTCGGATCGTTACAGTTGGAGTCTTCCCCTTTTTGTTATTCTGTCTATATCCTCTCAGATAGTAGGATAGGTGTATTCTTTTGATTTCCTTCTACTAGATGCCTGTATACTTGTGACATCAGTTCCTGGTACACATATTGGTAGCTTATTCTTTTGGACATGTAAATATTTAAAACTTAACTTTTGGTCATTTAAGTTAAATTGTCTTCGATGCTTGTGATTTTTCTCATGCTCGCGACAAGAATTCATGTATGGTTAATAAAGTTTTATAAAATTTAATGGGACTCACTAGACTAATAAGGTGGCTATCCTAACATCGACGTTGGGAGTCATCGCGACCTAGATTAGGATTTGAGTCGTGACACATATATTATTATTTAAAACATCTACGTAAAAATACATAAATTTTCTCAACTTTTAATTTTCCTAATCTTATATAAAGAGTATAAATTTCCGTATGCTTAATTCTTAAAATGGTAAAAAGATAACCTCCTTTTCTTGTAAAGAAATAATTTTCATCTTTACAATAAAGAAAATCTCATAAACTATTTTATATTATGAGTATAAATTACCATATCCGAAAATAGTAATAATGGTAACTATCCAAAATTATACTTATAAAATTTTTACTAAAATACTTTACTTATAAGAAAATACCACACTAACATAATATCTTACTATATTTAGGTTGTTAAACTTTCGGGGTCTTAATCCCTTCAACCTCGTATGGATTTGTCACACCTCTTTTTTCACCACGGTAGGGGTAATAAGGAAGTTTTTTCACTTTAAGTGACATTATTCGATTTTTGGGATTTATTTTATTCAGAGTCTCCACCCGGATATTTTACGGTGTTTCGGGACACCATTTATTTATTAGAAATCTTAAAATCGAAGAATTTAGACTCTGTTTAAATTGTCTGCGAACCAGAAATCCGGGTAAGGAATTCTGTTAACCCGGGAGAAGGTGTTAGGCACTCCCGAATTATGTGGTTCTAGCACGGTCGCTTAATGATTAAACTTGGCCTAAATTGTTTAGTTACTGATTTTAGCACCTAAATGCATTTTTATATTTTTACCGCTTTTAATGTTCTTTTGTATTTAAAGAGTTATTTTGAGACGAGTCACGTGTGCGTAAACCCGTAGAGTTTAACACGCGTCTAAAATCATTTCACACGGACGTGTACATAATTCTCGACACTGAACTCATTAAATAATATATATATAAAAAAAAAGTGTGCAAGCGCATATTTTGTTTTGTTAAAAGAAACCGAAATCACGTCACGCGAGCGTGTACGCCATTCCGATAATATTTTTTTAAGAAATTCGTTCCTAAAAGTGTCTCTACGAATGTTTATTTTAACCTTTATTTGTGTCACGTAAACATGTACATAATTTTAAATATTTTATTATTATTAAGATTATTTGACCGAAGTTATGTGACCGCATACCTCGGTTTATTTTGGTATCGTAACTATGTTACATGTACGTGTACGTAATCACGATAATAAATTAAAAGTGTGTCTAAAGCATTTCTACGAGGTTCAAAAATTGTGAAGTGTGATCTCATGGATGATTTTTGAAAACACGTTGATTAAATTTCCTATTTATCAAAGTTAGATTAGGCCGCCACCTAATGAGATACCAACATTAAATCAGAATATGTAATGAGATTTGTGAATCTTAACTAAAGATGAAACAAAAAAGTTAAAACAAGAAAATATATACAAAAAGTAGTAAACAAATGCACTATAGAAAAAATAAATTAATAACACCATCTCAAAACAATAGTATCAAAACAATAGGTAATTGAAAATGGGCTTCTCATAACCTTGCGTAATCTTTCATTTTATTCAAATTCGAATGGTCATCCGTGCGAGTTCGATATGATGTGTTTAAATAACCATCCTAATGAATTACAATCATTCTTGAACTTCAAACTTCTATTGCACTGTGTTTGAACGGTGCAGTTGCCAAATTCCTTATCTAATTAAATTAATTTTTATGCGCTATCTCATATGCAACATGCGACTGATTGTTTCAATTCTTTAGGACCAAGTTTGAGCTGATAAACATACAACAAACCTGAGGTGCTTTAATGACAAAATAACAGTAACTCTAAATAAGGAGGTTAATCTAATTTAATCATGTATCCATTGTCAAGGTGTGATTCAGATCATATCATCCTTAACAATTGCATACCTCAAGGTCACTATGTGATGCATTTCGAATACAACTATCACATACTACAATGACAGAAACACAAAGTATAACAGACCAACAGAAATCGAGTAGTGAGCTAGTAATTTTATCATCCACTGAAACCATAAATACAAAGGAGTTCCGACTGACCTACTTGAGCAAGGAAGATGTCAAGATGAGCCAAATAAAGGTTGAAAATCAGTCCAAAGAGCTCAACAGAAGTTTCCAACAGCAAACAACCGTGTTCTTGTGACTAGAATAAAACACTCAAACCCCAGAAACTTTTAAATGAAACCACAACAACTGAAATCAAATCGAAGATCTTTTGAATCCAAACTCCTTTTTTTTAAGTCCATTTTTGTTTCAGATCTGTCCGTCGCTTCAGAGAGAGAGAGAGGAGTCGTTGCTCGTTCCCCGGCGAGCTAGCCGGACGTCATCAAAAGTGAGAGCTCTGTCGTTTTTCTTGTTTGTTTTGTTCAGGAAACCATTGATTCCGGCGAGCTCATGGCAGAAGGGACGGAGTGCGGTTGAGTTTTGATGGCGTACAGGCGGCGGCTGGTATGGGTGTTCCTACGACTGTTATGTGTTGTGAGGAGGAGGAAGAATGGAGGGGAAGAAGACAGGATTTTAGGGGCTGGCACGGCGCGTGGGAGGGGAGTTCATGCGTGAGGGCGACTGATTGTTCTCCGGTGGGTAAGCGGAGGATTTGGTGTAGGAGCCAAGGGTATGGGGATCTAATTGTTCTTGGTGAAGATGGAGATCGAATCCAGAAGAAGGGGCGCCGTTTTCTGTTTTTGGTAAGGGAGTCAGTCCTCCTTCGGTCTTCTTCTCTTTTCTTATATAAAGTGTATGAGTGGGGAAGTTAATGTGTTGTGTGTGTGTTGATGGAAAAGAAGAGCGGGGGAAGTGGAAAGTAAGGATGAGAAACGTGAGAGTTGGTGGGGTGTGAGTGTGTGCAATGTGAGAGAAAGATGTAAAAGGTGGGGGAGTGAGTGAGAAAAGTGGGAATAATTGGATTAGTAAAATAAAAAATATAAAACAAAAAATCAGATTTTTAAGAAAAGAAAACTTTATCTATTAATTTTTATTTTATTTTATATTATTTAATGAGTTCAGTGTCGAGAATTGTGTACACGTCCGCGTGACATGATTTTAGACGCATGTTAAACTCTACGGGTTTACGCATACGTGACTCGTCTCAAAATAACTCTTTAAATACAAAAGAACATTAAACGTGGTAAAAATATAAAAATGCATTTAGGTGCTAAAATAAGTAATTAAATAATTTAGGCCAAGTTTAATCATTAAGCGATCGTGCTAGAACCACGGAATTCGGGAGTGCCTAACACCTTCTCCCGGGTTAACAGAATTCCTTACCCGAATTTCTGGTTCGCAGACAATTTAAACATAGTCAAAATTCCTCGATTTTGGGATTTCTAATAAATAAATGGTGTCCCGGAACACCGTAAAAAATTCGGGTGACGACTTTGAATAAAATAAATCCCAAAAATCGAATAATATCACTTAAAGTGGAAAAACTTCATTATTACAGCTACCGGGGTGAAAAAGGAGGCGTGACAGGATTACTACGACTTATTCTAATATTAAAGTACGGGATGTAACAATGTATATATAACGCGGCCAAATTTTAAGATGTCAAAAAATACAACTATTATTTCGAGTCTCTTTTTTTCTCCCAGTATTGATGGTCCCTTTATTTTTATCGGTATACAAATTACGTCTGTGAAAAGTATTTAAGAGAAATCACACGTAAGTTACAAAGTAACTATTAAAGGAATTAATGTGAAATACTTACATACATTAAAATGAAAGTATCCAATATATTATCAAAACATAGCGAGAAGGAAATTTACCAAATAATATTTTTATGGTGGATTTTGTTGCCTCTTCTAAAGATAGAAAATTATTCGAAACTTTTGTAGTCGAAAAGTGGTTGGTACATTCCGTAACTGTAGTATAATTGCTAAAAGATATTTTTAACTCCTTGTGCACATAAATAAGTAGAATGAGCAGCCTTCATGCGACCATTTATAATATAATAGCTTTTGTTCTATTGAAATGAATTTTTTCAGTCTTTAACATTTTTATTGAAAAGTACTACCTCGATCTTTGTCCCCTATAAATTAATATAAACTAAATTTTAAATTAATTAAAAATAATACATATAAGTAATAAATTATATCAAAATAAATATGCAAAATAAGCCTATCTCTTCGTCAACAAATGTTAAATGCCAACACAAACTCTTTTCTCTGTCGTTCTTATATTTTGTTATTGGTTCGTTTCAAATAACTAATACCTGAATTACCCATTTGAACATCATAAGGTTTAAGGTTATTTATTGGGACATATTATTTTTTCAAATCTGATTCCCTTACGCTATGTGAAATACCTGTAATGTATAGCTAAAAGCTGCAAAATATCACCTAATACCTGAAAATTAATATTGTTACACTAAAATTAATTGAAATATCACAAACCATTGATCTCTAAAGGTATACAATTTAAACATAATACTACGTTAATGTAAAAGACTTTGATATCCAGACTAAAACTATGCCGAAAAATAAAGAAGTACGACGCAAAAATAATAAGTTAAAATGTCATTGTTTTTCTCTCTAACTCATATGCATGGCCCTAAAACATTACTCAATTACGAAAAATAAAGACAATAGAGAGAAGTAATAATACATTTGGAAAAAATTGCTTCTTTCTACACCATTACCTTTAGAGAACAATAAATAATGTGAAACAATTGCATCTTTTATAGGAATAACTAGCTTATTCTTTTCTTACATGAATTCATACAATAAAGCTGAATTCTATGCAAATGGGAGAAGATTAAATAAGGAAGCATATTATTGTCAAAAAGGAAATAGGCTAGAAAAAAAAAATTTAGCAATGAGGAGTAGACTCCAAAAGCCCAAACAGCCATATATTGTCCAACAAAAAGTAGGATAGAAAAGAAGAAATATGCAACGAAGAAAAGGAATTTGACCAAAGTCAGGCTTTGTAGTGTTGGTGTATGCGTAGTTTAATGGGGAAAAAAACCCAGCATTGGGTAAGTTACAATTATATCCTTAAATTATACAAATAATAAAAGTTATAAAAGTCGATCAATATTTCAAAGTTATTTTAGTTCTTCAATATTTAGCATAAATTATTCGTGCTTTTATAATAACTAATTTTAGGATACGCACTTTGCGCGTGTACCCATATTAGTAATTAAAAAGTTCATGAAAACGATAAATGTTATTAAGCAAGTTCAATAAATGAAGAAATATATCTCTCGTAAGTTTTTAGATGACTTATGATAATTTATAAGGACTTATGTGGAAATATTTTATAAAAATTATTTGTATTTTTGTGATTAATATGGAAAACAAAATACAAAATACTTTATCATAATTCGTCAAGGTTTTTCAACCAGTACAAATTAAAATTGAATCCTTTGGTCTTTTAGAGATTTGGATATGAAAATGTGCGCCCTATACCTCCTAAAAAATTAACAGCGATAATGTAGAATATAAAAAATAACTAATCTTGAGTGAATATCTTACATCAACTAACTTACTATAAGAAAATATACCTTACGAGTTTTGTCAACTTAACAAATAATTTACTTATATGATGGATTTGAAAATTTAGATTTTTTTATTGCTTAATTTAAAGATTTAATTATTTTTTAACATTGAAAATTTTAAATATTTAACTATAATTATAATATAAATTTTGAATTTTTGTATTTGTATAATTATTAGTGTTTTGAAATATTTCTTGAATAGGAAAGTAGTTCAAAATAGTATTTACACTGTTTAAATAATAAAAAGATAATTGAAATCTTAATTGATCTTAGAGACTCCCTACTACCTACTTAAATAAGCAAGGATTTAACAAATAAATTTTTTGTTGATTGTAAAATTCTAAAATATTATAAAATTAACATGGAATGCATTATGGTCGACATGTTGATAAATTTTTACCTTTAAAAGTAAATTTTATATTGAATAAAATTATAATTTTATTATTTTTTTAACATTTAAAATTTTAAAATTAATTAATATTATAGTTATTGAATCTTTTCTATTTAAAATCGATTAAAATTTTATTTCATATAAATTATTTTTTAATTTAAAATTTGTTATAAGTATGTAACGTAACTATAATTGCTACTTCACCTAAAAGTATCTGCGAATCTTTTTTACTAAGTAAAAACGAAATTAGGATATTGTCATTCTCTGTTGTTCATACTCACTTGAAAACTATCTAAACGCCTTTGTTAATTGCTAACTCATGAATAAAAAAATCAAATGAAATATGTTGTGTTATCTTTTTCAGCACACACACACACACA
>ML308784.1:0-22478 GCA_005239505.1 Nicotiana paniculata | reverse complement strand
ATATATATATATATATATATATATATATATATATATATATATATATATATATATATATATATATATATATATATATATCCTTAAAATATTAAAAAGCTTTTACTTATAGTTTGAGCGTCTTGAAACTCTATAATTATGTATCAAAATATGGTACAATGGTACATACTCATGTTAGTAAGGCATTAAATCTTCTGGATCTTTTACAAACTTTAATAATTCACTTATTAGTTGATTTCACCAAAATCGAAAACTAATATGGAAAGCAATATAATTATATTACATAATTTAAATAAATAAGAAATGATACATAATTTTAAAATCTTTAATATTAGGACTTCTTACCTGATTTAATAAGGAAAGACACAATAAATAAAATTTAGTTATTTTTGAAGTCATAAATAATAGGAGAGTAACTTAATTTACTATTTTGTCCAATAAAAAATCTATTTTAAAGGATAAAAAAGACGGACAATATTTCACTAAAGGACTTCGTGCGTTTAATATAATATATAAAATAGATAGATAGATAACTCTTATTGACATAGGAGAGGTTGCTTTTGATGTTGAATTCTATAGATTTTTATGTTTCCTTCTTCGGATTCCGAAACCAAAGAAAGAAAACCATTCTCCATTTTTATATAATTAGTCTGTCTCTTGTTACTTCTACATCCCAACCATTGCGTAAGAGTCACTGAACTTGAGTCCCATCCCATGTTATTCTTTATGGGAAAAGTATGTGGCGACATGGTTTCCTGGCTCTCAAAAACTAGGATATTTTGCAGTGGAGTTATTTCTTGTCAGCTCCTAATGTTTCCAGATGCTGGGCAGTCACCCCAATTCTTTTATCAACTTCAATGAGATTTTTCCGACGAGCTCTTAATACCAATGGCACTTCACATGTATTAGGCAGTGCTCCCATTCACTCTGGACTTGCAACTAGTTAATTCCGCGGGCTTGGATCTCTCATACAGCGCTACATAATTAACTTTGTTTTAACTACGAGACTGAAAAATTATGAACATTTTAGAATAGAGAGTGTCACGATCCAATTTCCTCTCCGTTGGTTATTGTGATGACACCTAGTCCTAAGGACTAGGTAAGCCTAACATTTACCGAAAATACAACAACAATAATTTAACATTTTAATAATTTCTAAAATGAATTCTTTATACAATAAACATATTTCCCCAAAACTGGTAGTACAAGTCATAAGCTCTACAGAATTTTACTATAACTTCTAAATAAAACTATTCAGAAATAAATAAAACAGTGTACGGACAAAACAGGACGGTGATTCCGAGACCCGCGAATGCTGTAGCAGGTTTTACCTTGAGTCTCCA
Source organism: Nicotiana paniculata (assembly GCA_005239505.1). NCBI lineage: Eukaryota > Viridiplantae > Streptophyta > Magnoliopsida > Solanales > Solanaceae > Nicotiana > Nicotiana paniculata. The sequence continues at coordinate 21,138 of ML308784.1, read as the reverse complement.
CAACAGCAACCCGCGCTGCTAGCTAACGATCAACCGACTACGCAATACCTAGAATCTGCAAAAATATGTGCACAAGTCTAGTATGAGCACACCACAACGGTGCCCAGTAAGTATCAAGACTAACCTCGGTGAAGTAGTGACGAGGAGCAGTCAAGACACCCACTGGCCTAATGAACTGAACAAGTATAAGCATAGGAACAACGGTATTGACATCTACATAAGACTATGCAATAAGGCTAACAATACAATAAATTCAATAAGGGAAGAAACATCAAGTATCAATGAAACACCATAAAATAACATAGAAGGGTGAATGGAACACAACCTAAATTCGGAATCACATATACAACAAGGACAAGTAATAACTCAGCAATTACAACTACTTTTACATCAGGTTTTAGTCAACTCCACGAGGTACCGAACCTCGGACAAATCAAAATTCACGAATCCCAATATTTGAACCCTATTATTTGGCATCTTGTGCCCTAACTTCAGCTAATAACTGCACGGACAACTCACGTGCCAATTAGAGTCATTCACACATAGGAGACAAGTACAACCAGGGTAACTACACTCAATAATAGCAAGGAAAATCCCTTAATCCGATAAGAGGGCTAACTACGTGTATGCTTGTGCAAATGTCCTAACATAGTTCAAACAACTAGTAAGCATAAGAAATAGGAACAGACAACACATAAGAGGTTTTCTCGCAGCTTTCACAAAATAAAGCTCACACAAGTAAGTGTAACACTACACAAGTATCAACAACAAGAATGCCCCCAGGTCAACACAAGTCATCACAACTCAATCCCTGACACATCCCACCTTATCCCGCCACGTGTGCAGTAGTAAAGTGAATGCCCGCCTTGTCTCGCCACACGCCCACAATAATATTCCCAACTTGTCTCGCCACATGCGCAACCCATATATATATATATCTCGCCTTGTCACGCCGCATGTGCAAATATCAATAGTAACCACATCACGACAGAAATATTGTGCAACCCCATATTAACACGGTACGACATAAATCTCGTGCATCACAATAATCACAACCGCGTGCATCACCACCACGAGTACAACATCAACAATGATAATAATACAAGATACGATAAATAAATCAACTCAAGAACCTTCGATCACAAGAAAAAGGTAAAACTAGTTAACAAGGAAGGACCACAATAAGGAAAACTAGGCATGATAAGAACAACTCAACAAGAAACAAAATAACATGTAACAATAGTACGCACTGTACGGTTCAACAACAAGGACTAACACGAGTCCAATAATTCCAAATAAGGGTAAGTCCACTAAGGCATAAAACCTTTAACCTTATTCTAAGATTGAACAATTATGGGAGAGGTACAACCAATTCAACTAAAGGTAGGCAGCGAGAAGATCACTATAACTTCAAATAAGGGAGGGCATTTACAAAACAGGAATAACTATAACTTCAAATATGGATAAGCAATTAGGGAGAAGGCAACATGGAAAATGGAAAAAATAATAGTCTCAATTAAGACATATGTGAATCAAATATCAATAAGAGTGAATCATGAAGCAATTAATTCTAATTAAGTCGATAAAGGTGAAACGAGTATTAAGGAACGTAATCATACAAGAACAACTACATTTTCAATGAATACAAGAACCTAGGAACCCTAAAAGTCCAATTTCCACAACATAAGTCCGAGAATGTATCCGTCACCTCACATACGCGGACTACAAACAACATAAAAATCTCAAATCTCACGGGGTAGTTCTCCCACACAAGGTTAGGCAAGATACTTACCTCAAAGAAGACAACCCGGTACTCTAAAATGAACTCCTCGGTTGAAACGACCTGCAGATGACCCAATTCTAATCAAAATAACTTCAAAACACAAACAAAACACATAAGAAACTATTCCAGAGAAGTCTCAATCTTTATAAGAATCTAAAAATTGACCCAAAACTCGACCCCCAGGCCTGCACCTCGGAACTCGACAAATTTCACAAACCTGAACACCCATTCCGATACGAGTTCAACCATACTAATTTTATCAAATTCTGATAACAACTCGACCTCCAAATCTTAAATTTTAGTTTTTGGAAGATTTTGCAAAAATCTTGATTTTTCTTCCATAAATTCACGGATTCATAATGTAAATGAGTATGGAATCATGAAATATAATCAATATAGGATAAGGAACACTTACCCTAATGTTTCCCGTGAAAATCTCCCAAGAAAAAAATCCAAAACAAAATGAAGAAAATGGCCATTTTTGGTCCTTAAGTTTCTGCCCATCCGTCACTAAAAGTCCACACCAGAACTTGCTTGCACCAATCTTCATTCAATCGATCATAACTTTATGTACAAATATCCAAATGATGAATGTTTTAACTTTCTAGAAACTAGAGTCAGAGAGATACAACTTTCATGTTTTGATAATTTTCTTATTTCTTAAGGATTGCGAGATATAAGCTTTCAAACTCGGCTCTATGCATAAGAAATTTCAATTTCTTATGAAATTTCTGGGGAAACTGCTTTACCAGCCTTCATTCACTCTAAAATACCTTTTGGTAAAAATATTCAAATGATGAATAATTTAACTTTCTGGAAACTAGAATCAAAGGGCTAACTTTCATATTTTGATAATTTTCAGATTCGCTATAGATTGCAAGATATAAGCTTCCAAAGTTGGCTCCACGCACAAGAAATTTCTGGCGAACATCTCTGTAACAGAAATTTCCAGCAACCCTCTTTGTCCGAAATCCATTCTGTTTACCTTCCAAAATTCACCCGAGGTCCGCGAGACCTTAACTAATTATACAATCCCAAAATACAATACGACCTTAGTCGAGGCTTCAAACAATGTCAAACAACACCAAAATTACGAATCGCGCATCTAATTGAATTATGAGTTTTCAAATCTTCCAACTTCTATATTTTGCGCCGAAATGTATCAAATCAATCCAGAATGACTTCAAATTTCGCAAATGGGTCATAAATGACATAATGGAGCTTTTATAATTTATAGAATCAGATTGCGACCCCGATATCAAAAATTCAACTCTCGGTCAAACTTTCAAAAAATCTTCTATTTTCCAACTTTCGCCCATGTGCCGAATTGTCCTACGGACTTCCAAATCCAAAACCGAACATGCGCTTAAGTCCGAAATCACCATACGGAGCTATTGGAATTATTAAAGTTTCATTCCGGGATCGTTTGCTCAAAAGTCCAATCTCTAGTCAAACTTTACAAATCTGTAGCCTTAGATTTCTAGATTCCGTCAAATGGTGATAATTTGAGCTATGGACCTACGAATTCGATTTTGGGCATATGAACAAGTCCCAAATCACGATATGGACCTACTGAAATAGTTAAAATACAGATTCGGGTTCGTTTACTCAAAATATTGACCGAAGTCAACTTAGTTGAGTTTTCAAGCTCTATTTCACATTTTAAGCAATTTTTCATATAAAAAACATTCCAAAAAAAATTACGGACTGCGCACGCAAGTCATAATATATACTAGTCGCTCGGGGACCTTAAGTCGCTGAACGGGGCGTTAATTCTCAAAACGACCGGTCGGGCCGTTATAGAGAGAATAATATTTGATGCCACAACTAAAAAAAGGGGAATCCCGACTGCCAAAACCGACCGATATTGGTCGATAATCGTCCGAAAAATGATCGGTTCATAGAGGTTGGTAATCGTGTGGTCGGTAGATCCAACCGACTGATTTCGGTCGGTATTAAAGTCCACAAATAACCAAAAAGAAAAAATTTGCCGAATAACCGACCGAAGTCGGTCGGTCGGTAATCGAACTGGGGTTTGTACTGTGGCAGGATAATATTCTACTATTAGACCATTGATGTATTTTGGTTTAAGACTTTCTATTTTATTTATTCTCTTTAATTGCATTTTCGCGCAAAAATAACCATTCAATGTCGGTCAGTTATATTAAAAAAAATTAAAGATCAAAATCTGTTGAATTTTTAAAATGACCGACTAAAATCACTGATCGACTTCGGTCTATTTTTTGAATACTAATTTTAATTTATTTTAAATAAAAAATCGACCAAAGTTGGTCAGTTTCTTGAAAAATAAATTTCACGAGACGCAAAAATAGTTTCCCGTATTTTTGCCCAAAAAAAACCGACCGAAGTTGATTGGTCATTAAAAAAAATAGTTTGAAAAATAGATCGACTTTTGGTCGGTTTTTTAATGTCAGTTTTGACCGAATTTCTAGTAATGTGTGATGCACTTTCCTAATGAAACTCTAAATTTGGAAAATATAACAATTAAAGGAACAAAGCTAAGAGCTGCCAAAAAAAAGTGCTTTAAGCAAATTCATCTTGTTGTAGAAATTACAGTGCTTGAGGATTGATAGCTAAGCAGTATGTACTGACCAAGGTGACAATGAAAAAAGAATATCTATATAATACCCTATATATTAATAAAGGCATATAAGTCTTTAACAAAAGTGTAAAAAAAGAGATAATAGGAGAATGGGCTAAAGCCCATTAGAAGGAGAAACATGAAAAGAGGAAAAAGTGAAAAGGGACGCAACAAAGCTGCTGCTAAACAACAGAGAAGAAACAAAAAGCCATAGAGGAGGAAATAACAGGAGAAGAAGAAGAAGAAGAAGAAGAAGAAGAAGAAGAAGAAGAAGAAGAAGAAGAAGAAGAAGAAGAAGAAGAAGAAGAAGAAGAAGAAGAAAGAGGATGGAAGACCTTGAGAAAATTTAAATACGCACTGGTTCTTATGGGTAATACTCGAATTTATCATCTGGGTTCTTTTCTTCTGGTAATTCTTTTTATCTCAATTCATATATTTGAAGGATTTCACAAGGTATAAGAAATTTAATAGCAATAAGAGTTATTCTGGGCAAATTATGCAATTGGAAGTTGGTCAATGTTACTGTAGGATAAATTCACTTGGAAAAAGAAGGGTATTGATGTATTTGTACTTAAACTAGTTTCATTATATATGATCTTTGTTAGGTGTAAATTAAGTTAGAGTGTAAGGATTAAGTTTTGGTATTTAACTGTATTGCATTGGACAATATCGAATTTGAGTTTGAATGTGGTAAGTCTAGTATTGAGTATAAAAGATAAGTACTAATTAAGAAGGAATATTATGGACAATAATGTTATTTCAGTTTCAATTTATGCACACGATTAAGGAAATTGAACAGTGCAGGAAATAAACCATATAAATACCTTTTTATTTAAAAGATTTTGGACTAATTTAAATTACTCATAGCATGGGTAAATATAATTCGGCGAATTGATAATAAAATATAAAACTCGGAGAATTGGGTATTCTAAATTAGTGATGGACCTAAATGAGGCAATTAACACGAGATCGATGTTGATGTGGTTATAGATTGATTGAAGAAAGTCGTTTGGATCGTTCGATGTGACGAGTTAGGTTATCGCACGAGTATTGAGAGTAGTAATCTTACCCCAATTTGTGTGTTCATAACTTGCATGATTTACACATGATTTTTAATATGAATATGTTACCGATTATTTTGAGTTGCATGTTGGACAAGTCTTTTACTCGATATTATACAAAATAGTTATTTGGGATGATTACCGCTATTTTAAATATTTTCGTTGTCACTAGATATGTTTTACCGTTACTTGAAATTACTGTTATCGAAATGAAATTTCATGATTTGATAAGAACCGATATGCCCTACATTATTTTAAAATATTTTTACGAGTATATATGGGTTACAGAGACAAGTATAAATGAGAGTAGACTTTAAAGGATCCCTTAGCTAACGGCGGGTCCGTTAGACCTGGTGCACCTTGTAATTATTGATTACCTTTATAGCCCTCTCTAGTGGGAAGGTAGAACTAGCATACCGTTACTGATTTCCCTCGAGTAGGGACTACTGTTATATTTGACTTCTTGCGAAGAGTTCACAGTTATACTGATGACATGATTCGTTTGTTGAAATCTCCCAAACATGAATATTGATATTACACAGTATTTGCCGAACTTATTACCGAATTGTCAATTGATTTATATTACATGAAGAACATGATGAGACAGATTATTGTTTATTGTTTCTGAAAGGGTATTCTTATGATATTTTCTGTTTAATATATTACTAGCATATTTTCTGACTTGTCCCCAATAAAACAGTTGTGGTTAAGTATTATTACTCACCGAGGTAGCGACTCATTCCCTGCTAAAGTTTTTTACAGAGACAACAATTGACGTAGGCGATGATTTCGTTAATTAGAGAGCACAAGTTGATAGTTCTTGGTGAACCTCGTACTTGTTCGCATGGGCGTAGATTTTATTTATTGTTATGGTCTTTTCTTTGAACTCTTAGAGTCGCTCCATAGTCATTCTTTTAGTGTCTTGAGTATATTTTTGTTATTATAGACTTATATTGAGTATCACTCATTCTTATCAAAGTTGGAGATAAAGTAATATTTTTAGTTGTTAGTGAGTGGAATATTAATGGTAGATATTTGTTCTGGTTAATTGATATAGTCATTTTCATTTATATTAATATTAGGATTCTTGTTTGTTGATTTGAGACAGGAAAATTTTTGGGATTGTCCAAAAACAGGGAAACTCTATCCGTTTTTCTGTAGAATACTGATAAGGCTTTCTTGGGAGCACTTGCTCCTAAGTGCCGGTCATGATCCTAAATTGGGTCGTGACAAAGTTGGTATCAGAGCTTAGGCTTTAAGTCCCGAGTCATGGAGTACTGTTTAGTAGAGTCTTGTTCATGGGTATGTAGGCGCCCATACTTATGCTTTTGAGGCTACTGAACATCTAGGAATGTTTTCCCTTATTTCATTCTTTGATCATGCGTTGAGATAACTTGAGATTGACATTGGAATATTTCTTTCGCAGATAGCTAGGACACACACACCCTCATCTTCTGGATGTGGTGCTACCTGGGGTGGAGGTCAAGTTAGGGTTCATCAAACTAGAAATCAGGCTGCTCCTCAACCTGAAGTTGGGAACATGGTTCAACCCCAAGCTACTATGCCAGATCAAGTGCAAGAACAGGGGGTCCAGGATGCTCCATCACCAGTTCCAACTGTTGTACATCGACGTAGTGACAAGGTTATTGAATGTGTTATAGGCATTGGTTCCTACTCAGGGTATAAGTTCAGCTCCTCAGGATACTTTACAGACACAAGCACCTGTACAAACTCAGATTTTTGGGAATAAGGAAGTATCCCTACAAGAGTTCCTGAAATTGAAATCACCAAAATTCACAGGTTCTGATAATTCAACAGATCCTCAAAGTTTCTTCGATGGGACACTCAAGGCATTACATGCTCTAGGATGTTCTAGTGAGAGAGCCGTGTAGCTCGCATCATACAAACTAGAGGATATGGACAACACATGGTATAAAACTGTATTGCTAGGAAAGCCAGCAGGCGCAACACCACTGACATGGGATGAATTCACTAAGTTGTTCATGAATCATTTTCTTCTAGACAACCTGATGCAAAAATATGCTAGAGACTTTGGGAGATTGGTTCAGACTCCAGATATGGATGTATCAACATATAACACCAAGTTTTGTAAGATGGCTAGATATGCTCCTTACTTAGTGCCTACCGAATAAGCTCGAGTTCAGAGATTTGTTTATGGATTGGTTGGTCTTCTATACACTGCAGTAGCCCCATAATGAAGACTTTATCCTACTCTGATGCAGTTGACCTTACTAGAAATATTGAAACCAAGGGACTGATGAGCGTGCAACTATTGATTTACGTAAGAAGGCCAAGACAGGAGGGTCTTTCAGTGGCGGTTTTAGTGAAAATCGAAGAGCAGGAATCAGGGACAACAACAACAAGGTTCTCAGACAGGGAAACATATATCTTCACAGTCCACATATATACCACATTATAGACAGGGTACTATGGGCCATCATCATCTGGACATCATAATTCTGGGCAGATATATACCACTACTCCAGTCTGCCAGATGTATAGTAGATCTCATTTGGGCCAGTGTCATGTTCTAACTAGAGAGTGCTTTCGGTATGGCCAGTTGGGATATCACTTGAGGGATTGCCCTCACCCTCCGAGGAATTTCAGCCAAGCTTCTATTCAGTCAGCTGCACCTACTCAGACCACTCGTAATACTTAGGTGCTACTGGTAGAGGAAATAGAGGTTGAGGTGCTGGAGATCGTGCCACTGTGAATCAAGGACAAGGGAATGATGGTAGAGGTCAGGCGAAATTTTTTTCATTTACTGAACATGATGCTCAGGCCTCGAATGATGTGGTTATAGGTATTCTTTCTGTTTGTTCATTTGATGCACTTGCGTTGATTGATCCATGATCTACTTACTCCTATGTGTCCTCGTACTTTGATTTGAGGTTTAGTAGACAAACTGAGCTATTGAATGATCCTTTTCTAGTTGCTACTCCTGTTGGAGAGTCTCTATTAGCTGAATATGTGTATCGTGCTAGTTAGATTCGGGTTGAGGGTAGAGATACTCTAGCTGACCTTATTGTACTTGATATGATTGACTTTGACATGCTGATAGGAATTGATTGGTATATTCTTACTATGCTATCGTCGACTATCAGGCAAAGATAGTTAAGTTTGAGATACCAAATGAACCTAGTTTTGTTCTAAGAGGGAGTCAAGTTCCAAAGATTTGCAAAGTTGTATCTTTTATGTCTGCTCAACGACTTCTAAAGAAACGTTTCTTGGGTTTCTTAGCTATTGTAAATGATACAAGAAAGGAAATAGTTAGTATAGAAAGTGTACCAGTAGTGAGAGAATTTTCTGATGTATTTCCTGAGGATTTATCAGGATTGCCTCCAATACGAGAAATAGATTTTGGTATTGAATTGCCACCTGACACACAACCCATATCAATACCCCCATATCGGATGGCACCAGTAGATTTGAGGGAGCTAAAGAAACAGTTGCAGGATTTGCTAGATATGGGTTTTATCAGACCTAGTGTATCACCATGGGGTGCACCAGTGCTGTTCGTAAAGAAGAAAGACGGATCCATGAGAATGTGCATTGACTATAGGTAGTTGAACAAGATAACAATACGCAATAAATATCCTTTTTCCTCATATAGATGACATGTTTGGTCAGTTACAAGGAGCTGCCCACTTTTCAAATATTAACCTCCGTTCTGATTATCATCAACTTAGAATCAAAGATGAAGATGTTTCTAAGACTGCTTTCAGAACTCGATACATGCACTATGAGTTTCTTGTGATGCCTTTCGGACTGACTAATGCTCCATCTCCATTTATGGATTTAATGAATAGGGTGTTCAAGCCGTTTCTGGATAGATTTGTAACAATATTTATTGATGATATCCTGATATATTCTCGTATCCAAGGAGAACATGAGAATCATCTCACGATTGTGTTGCAGACATTGCGAGAACATTGGCTTTATGCTAAGTTCTCAAAGTGTGAATTTTGGCTAGACTCAGTATCATTTCTGGGGCATGTTGTATCCAAAGATGGAAATATGGTAGATCCTAAGAAGATAGAAGCTGTGCAGAAATGGCCCAGACCTACTTCTCCTACATAGATTCGTAGCTTTTTAGGCTTAGCAGGCTATTACAGGAGTTTTGTGCAGGATTCTCCAGAATAGCAGCGCCACTGACTAAGCTAACACAAAAAATGCAAAGTTTCAGTAGACGGAGGAATGTGAGCAGATCTTTCAGAAACTCAAAACGTGTCTGACAACTGCATCAATATTAGCCTTATCATCAGGTTCTGGAGGATTTACAGTATTCTGTGACGCCTCGAAGTTGGGATTAGGATGTGTTCTCATGTAAAATGGTCGCGTTATAGCTTATGCTTCGAGACAATTGAAAAAGCTCGAGCAAAAATATCCTACACATTATTTAGAGATGGCTGTAGTGGTATTTGCTCTAAAACTTTTGAGGCATTACCTAAATGGAGAAACTTGTGAGATTTATACTGACCATAAAAGTCTGAAGTATATCTTTCGACAGAGAGATCTGAATCTTCGGCAGTGTCAGTGGATGGAACTAGTCAAAGACTATGATTGTTCTATTTTGTATCATCCTGGAAAATTCAATGTGGTGGCTGATGCATTGAGCAAAAAATCTATGAGGAGTTTGGCACATATAGCTCCTGCAAAGAGACTTTTGGCAAAAGATATTCAGAGACTAAAAGATATAGATATCAGATTTAGTGTCAGAAATTCAGAGGCATTGTTGGGCTGTGCTCAAGCTAAGTCTTCATTAGTTGAGTGCATTAAGGCCACCCAATATGAGGATGAGTGATTATGCCAATACAGAGATGAGGCCTTAGCTGGTAAAAGCAATAATATGATTGTTGAAAGTGATGATGTTTTTTGAATGTGTGACAGGCTATGTGTAGCAAACATAGATGGGTTGAGACAGGCTATTCTTGAAGAAGCTCACAACTCTAGATACACTATACATTCTGGATCCAAAAAAATGTATCATGACCTAAATAAATTTTATTGGTGGGAAGATATGAAGAAAGATGTTGCTAATTTTGTTTCTAGTTGTTTGACTTGTCAGCAGGTCAAGGCTGAGCATCAGCGACCTGCAGGACTACTACAACAAATTGAGATTTCAGAGTGGAAATGGGAAAGAATTACTATGGATTTTGTCACCGAGCTACCACGAACCCTTAGAGGTTATGACTCTCTATGGGTGTGTAGGCATCGAAATTTTAAAGGATCAAGTTAAATCCTAAATTGAAGATACTACATGACTCTTGAAATCCTAGGAGTCTATAAGAGTTTCTTGAAGGTTAATCTTCCCTAAAATCTAACGCATACCTATAAAAAGGGTCACATATTTCCTTTGAAGAGGATCTCAAAAAAAAAGATCATCTCAAAAATCCCATAAACTCACGGGATATTCACAAAGAGATCAAGAAGTGGCCGGATAATTCATGATAATCAAATAATTCAAGAAGATCCACAACATACTTCATGGATATCAAATAAATTTGTGAAATCCCGCATCATCCTACGTTCGAGAAATACACTGCTCCATCCCTCGAATCACGGAGATAATCAGGAGAAAAGAATCAAGGGAACAAACAAAATTTTACCCGCATCATTTTATCAATAAAATTATGTTTCTTTACATTTATATTGTGGTTGCAATTTATTTTTGTATCACATATAATTTGTTGCAAACAAATTGGCATGCCCAGTGGGACCAGTTCCTCCATTCATTTCTTCTTTCTGCAAATAAAAAACTTCAAGTTTCAAGATTATCTGTCGTGATGATCAGGTACTTAAAGTCTCGTCTTCAAGTTTCAACCAGCCTACACATTAACAAACCTTGAAGTAGGGGGCATTTGTAGACATAAAAATTTTAAAGGATCAAGTTAAATCCTAAATTCAAGATACTACAGGACTTTTAAAATCTTAGGAGTCTATAAGAGTTTCTTGGAGGTTACTCTACCCTAAACCCTAAAGCATACCTATAAAAAGGGTCACATATTCCTTTTGAAGAGGCATCTCAAAAAATAGAGATCATCTCAAAATCCCATAAACTCACGGGATATTCACAAAGAGATCAAGAAGTGGCCGGATAATTCTTGATAATCAAATAATTCCAGAAGATCCACAACATACTTAATGGATATAAAATAAATCCATGAAATCCCACATCATCCTACTTCGAGAAATACGATGCTCCTGCCCTTGAATCACGGAGATAATCAGGAGAGAAGAATCAAGGGAACAAACAAAATTGTACCCGCATCATTTTGTCAATAAAATTATGTTTCTTCATACTTATATTGTTGTTGCAATTATTTTTGTATCACATATAATAGTTTACAAACAAATTGGCACACCCAGTGGGACTAGTTCTGCCCTTCATCTCTTCCTCCTGTAAATCAAAAATCTAAGTTTCAATATCATTTGTTGCGATTGTAGTGTACTTCAAGTCTAGTATTCAAGTTTCGGCAAGCCTACACCCCGACAAACCTTGAAGTAGGGGGCATTTGTAGACATCGAAATTTTAAAGGATCAAGTAAAATCCTTAATTCAAGATACTACATGACTCTTGAAATCCTAGGAGTCTATAAGATTTTCTTGTAGGTTACTCTAACCTAAACCCTAACGCATACCTATAAAAAGGGTCACATATTCCCTTTGAAGAGGGATCTCAAAAAATGGAGATCATCTTGAAAATCCCATAAACTCACGGGATATTCACAAAGAGATTAAGAAATGGCTGGATAATTCTTGATAATCAAATAATTCAAGAAGATCCACAACATACTTCATGGATATCAAATAAATCCGTGAAATCCCACATCATCCTACGTTCGAGAAATACGCTGCTCCAGCCCTCAAATCACGGAGATAATCAGGAGAGAAGAATCAAGGGAACAAACAGAATTGTACTCGCATCATTTTATCAATAAAATTATATCTCTTCATATTTATATTGTGGTTGCAATTTATTTGTGTATCACATATAATTTGTTGCAACCAAATTGGAGAAATACACGCTGCTCTAGCCCTCGAATCACGGAGATAATCAGGAGAAAAGAATCAAGGGAACAAACAGAATTGTACCCGCATCATTTTATCAATAAAATTATATTTCTTCATATTTATATTGTGGTTGCAATTTATTTTTGTATCACATATAATTTGTTGCAAACAGGGTGATTGTATATTGACTGATGAAATCAACACACTTTTTGCCAGTGAAGACTACATATGGCAGAGTGAGGTATGCACAAATATTTATGAATGAAATTGTCCGACTTCACGGAGTTCCAATATCCATCATCTCTGATAGAGGATCACAATTTACTTCACGCTTTTGGAAATCTTTTCAAAAAGCATTGGGTACACGAGTAGATCTTAGTACTGCATTTCATCCACAGACAGACGGGCAGTCAGAACGTACTATATAGATCTTGGAGGATATGTTGAGAGCAGTATTCTTGAGTTTAGAGGTAGTTGGGACGCCTATCTACCTTTAGTTGAATTTTCTTACAACAATAGCTTCCAGTCTTGTATTCAAATGGCACCATACGAAACATTGTATGGTAGAAGATGTCGTTCTCCTATCGGATGGTTTGAAGCTAGTGAGACTAACTTATTGGGACCCGACTTAGTACAAGAAGCTACTGATAAGGTCCAATTAATCAGGCAGAGATTGCTCACGGCTCAAAGCAGACAAAAGTCTTATGCAGAAAAGAGAAGAATATATTTAGTGTTCACAATTGGGGACAAAGTGTTCCTACGAGTCTCTCCTATGAAAAGTGTGATGCAGTTTGATAGAAGAGGCAAGTTGATCCCCAGGTTTATAAGACCGTATGAGATACTAGACCGAGTGGGAGTTGTGGTTTATCGTTTGGCACTTCCTCCTGAGTTTTCATTTATTCATCCAGTATTTCATGTCTCAATGCTAAGAAAATTCATATCAGACTCATCTCAGGTGCTTGAAGCACCAACTATACCACTCGATGAGAAGTTGTCTTACGAGAAAGAGTCGATGGCTATTGTTGATAGACAAGTAAGAAAACTACGGTAAAACAAATACTGTTCGTGAAGTCTTATGGATAAATCACTCAGTTGAAGAAGCTACGCGGGAAGTTGAAGATGCTATGCGAGTCAAGTATCCTCACTTATTTCAGTCAATAGGTATGTACAATAATTAAATTCGGGGACCGAATTTCGTAAGGTGGGGAGAATGTAATACCCTATATATTAATAAGGGCATATAAGTCTTTAACTGAAGTTAAAAAAAATAGATGATAGGAGAATGGGCTAAATCCCATTAGAAGGAGAAGCGTGAAAAGGGTAAAAGGGACGCAGCAAAGCTGCTGCTAATGTCACGACCCGAAATTTCCATTATCGGGACCGTGATGATACCTAACATTAAACTTCTAGGCAAGCCAAGAGGTTTATTAGTCAATTCTTTTACATTTCAGTGATTAATAACAAGCAAGCTATAACAAGTCAAAATGAATGTGGATATATATATATATATATATATATATATATATATATATATATAACAGCTTCAAATATATACTACTACCAAGAATCCAGAGTCATAATTCCCGAACATTCTAGAATCTACTACAAGTAAAGGTCTGAAAGGAATACAACTATTGTCGAAATAAAGAAACAGTAAAGTACGAGGTGTAGAAGGGGGCGCCAAATCTTGCGGACGCCGACATGTCTACCTTAGGTCTCCTATCAGAAGGATTGTACAGCCAACCTCAAGATCAGCCCGGACTAGCTCCAAAATCTGTACAGGAAGTGTAGAGTGCAGTATCAGTATAACCAACCCCATGTACTAGTAAGTGCTGAGCCTAACCTCAACGAAGTAATGACGAGGCTGCGGCGGGTCACTCATAATATATCCTATATGAAGTATAAATAATAAAAGCAGAAAAAGGAAGACAGAATAGAAGTAAGCAGTAACTTGCAGCAGATAACTACAGTTCTCGAAAGTAATTCAACAACGCTCAGATACTGCAAATCCTTAAATGCAAGTAAGAATACCGTACAACCAACACAGTGCAGGGAAAGCATAAACACATAAAATGTTGCGGCGCGCAACCCGATCCTACCGTACAGATCATATTCCTCCCTTATTTCCTCATAATAGCATAAACAACAGAATATAAATAAAAGTGTTGGCGTACAACCCGATCCCACCATATCATAATAATCAGAATCACAGTTTACCCTTATTCTACCAAACAATCCACCCTTATTACACTTGTTGCGACGTGCAACCCGATCCCACACTATAGTATCAATTCACCCTTATTCCTCCTCAATATATCACCCTTATTCCACATGTTACAGCGCGCAACCCGATCCCACTATATCAATATTAGTTACTTAGTAAGTACAAAAATTTCACAATTCAAATCATAAAACCCTTCTGTAACGACCCGACCAGTTGTTTTAGGAGTTAGATCCCCGATCCCCTAATAACTGCTCTTCCCCATGTTTTTTCTTCTATTGGGACTTGCCGAAGTGATTAGTTATGAAATTCGAAGAATTTTGGGACACTTAGTCACTAATTGTGAGTTTAAGCCTTAGAAATTAGACGGTAGCCAGAATTATGTGAAGACGGACCCATAATGGAATTCCGTCGACTCTGTTAACTCCGTTGAGTGATTTTGGGGTTAGGAGCGCGTCCGGAATGTGTTTTTGAGGTTTGTAGTAGATTAAGGCTTGAATTGGCTAAAGTTAGATTTTCGGCGATTTTGGCCGATAGGGAAATTTTTGATATCAAGCTCGGAATGGAATTCTAGAAGTGGATGTAGGTTCGTAGTGTCATGGGTGACCTGTGTGTCAAATTTGAGGTCATTCGGACTACGTTTGATGTGTTTCCGCATCGTTTGTGGATTTTGATAAAAATGCTAAGTTCTTAGGCTTGAATTCAAGTTTAATTCTTGTTTTTGGTGTTATTCGATGTGGTTTGAAGGCTTGACTAAGTCTTAATTATGCTATAGGACAGGTTAGTAGGTTTGGTTGAGATCCCGGGGGCCTCGGGTGTGTTTCGGATGCTCAACGGGAAGAATTTTGGACTTAGGCAAATTTTCTAGTGTGCTGAACCTGTCAATTTCGCACCTGCGGATGTTGGACCGCAAGTGCAGGGCCGCAGAAGCAGCTTGGTAATCGCAGAAGCGGACATGGGCCAAGGCTCAAGGACCACCGATGCGGCTGGGGAACTATAGATGCGTCCCAGTGATCGCAGATGCGGCCCCAGCCCGTTAAGTGACTTTTCGCACCTGTGATGGCTTTTCCGCAGGTGCGGGACTGCAGGTGCGGCCCATGAGACGCAGATGCGGAAATCGCTGGGCAGAAACAAGGAATTCAAGGGTTTGAAATTTCATAACAGAAAAATTGATTTGGAGCTCGGTGGGAGGCGATTTCTTGAGGGCTTTTGAAAGAGAATCATTGGGTAACGAATTCTAACTTTATTTTGATCATAATACAATAATCTATTGTTGTTTTCCTCTTCTATTAAGGTATTTGAGGGTAAAAGTTTGGAAATGGGGGAAAAGGTTCCCCAGTTGAAAATCCGAGATTTGAGTGAGATTTTGACGTCGGATTTTGATGATTTTTGTTCGGGTGTTCTCGTTAATGAACATGTGTTCATAATTTGTAAATTTTACCCGATTCTGAGGCGTGGGCCCCGGGGACTTTTTGGGGCGATTTTCCTAATTTCCCGTTTTAGCTTCGAATTGATTAGTTGAACTAGTTGCTTGTAGTTATATTTACATTATGCAATTTATTTTTATAGATTTTGGCCATTTGGGGTTGGATACTCGTGGCAAGAATGTGGTTTTAAGTTGATTTGAGCGGCTGAGGTAAGTGGCTTGCCTAACCTTGTGTTGGAGACTTCCCCCTTTGGATATTTGATATTATTTGTGGTGTGGGCGTCGTGTACGTGAGTTGACGAGTACTTACACGGGCCGCTATTGCAAAAATCCCAGTTTTTTCCTTCCTAAAGCATAAATCTTTCTTCTTCTATTAAATTGCACTAACATGTTAAAGTGTTTTGCTTAGATTAGAAAAACATGCTTACATATTTAATTGCTTATTTAACTCTATGTACGCCATGTTTAGTTAAATTCCTACTTTTCTTATCTGTGATTAGTATGAATTGTAGAAATTCGATGACATATCTATCATTTATCTTGCGTCGCAAATTTAAATTGGGACTACAGATGTATTCCGGGAGATGCCCCTGTACTGCATATTTATTTTGGGACTACAGACGTATTCTGGGAGATCTCCTTGTACTGCATATTTATTTTGGGACTACGGACGTATTCCAGGAGATCCTCCTGTACTGCATATTTATTTTGGGACTACGGACGTATTCCAGGAGATCCTCCTGTACTGCATATTTATTTTGGGACTACGGACGTATTCCGGGAGATCCCCCTATGCTGCATATTTACTTTGGGACTACAGATATATTCCGGGAGATCCACATGTACTGCATATTTACTTTGGGACTACGAACGTATTCCGGGAGATCCCCCTGCGCCGCATAAACATTTGGAACTACGGGACGGTATCCAGGGAGATTCTACCTTGAGTTTACCTTGTTCTGAGCCGAGGGCTCCCTTGAGTGTTAAGTTTTTGAACCTTTTCTTTAACTGCTTACTGTAGAACTTACTTATCTCCTTTACTGTTTTAAATTGATTACATTTACTCCAGTAGGGCCTTAACCTGACTTCGTCACTACTTGACCGAGGTTAGGCTTGGCACTTACTGGGTACTAATGTGGTGTACTCATGCCCTTTCCTACACATTTGTTCGTGTGCAGATCCAAGTACGAGCTATCAGCCTCAAGGATAGTAGGTGCTTCTAATTGTAGGAGACTATAAGGTATTTCTATCGCGTCCGCAAAATCCTCAGAGTCCTCTTCTACTCCATCGTTTAGAGTCTTTTTATGTACTTCCATAGTTGTTTAGAGCTACGATAATTATTAGAAGCTTGTGACTTTGTGACATTCTGCGTCATTGGGAGAATATTTTGTATGAGCCGAGCGACACTATTTTGCTATTTAGATTATGCCATTGTTTTCCTTATTTCTTGTATTTTTATTAAAGTTTTCCCTTAATATTAGGCTTACCTAGTCGTAGAGACTAAGTGTCGTCACAATACCTTTTGGTGGGTAAATTGGGTCGTGACAAGTTGGTATTAGAGCTCTAGGTTCGTAGGAGTCACGAGTCACAAGCCGGTTTAGTAGAGTATTGCGGATCGGTATGGAGACGTTCATATCTATCTTTGGGAGGCTATGTAACTGTTAAGCACAATCATATTCCTTTTGATTTCCTTGTTGTGTGAGTTATTGAAATCAAAATTTCTAAAACTCTATTCTATTCTTTCTCACAGATGGTGAGGACCCGTACCGGGAGGACCGACGATCAGGCACCCGATCCCTCTGCCAGAGCCGCCAGAGGTCAGGGTCGGGGTAGAGGACGACCACGCGGTGAAAACTGAGCACCTGCGAGAGCTGCGTCAGAGGAGCTCCCAACAGCTCCAGCTGGAGAGCCGGCACCGGAGATTCCTATTGCTACTCCAGCCCTCCAGGAGACTTTAGCTCAGTTCATGAGCATGTTCAGCACTCTAGCTCCGGCTGGACTACTTCTGATAGATCCCGCTACATCTCAGGTCGGGGAGGGGCACAGACTCCCACAGCCCGCACTCCTGAGCAGAGGGCCCAGGTTGATCAAGCCCCAGAGTGTATTCCTTTGACCCCAGTGGCTCCGGTTAAGCATGAGACCAGGATAGCTGCTTCTGAGGTAGACCAGCTCAGACTTGAGAGGTACAAGAAGTACCACCCACCTACTTTCAGTGGACTAGCTTCAGATGATGCTCTGGGTTTTCTTGAGGAGTGTCATCGTATTCTCTGCACTATGGGCATTGTGGAGACGAGTGGAGTTTCTTTCACCGCTTTCCAGTTGAGGGGAGCGACATATTAGTGGTGGCATGCCTATGAGCTGAGTAGTCCGAACGAGGCAGCCTCACTCACTTGGACTTAGTTTTCAGAGATGTTCTTACGCGAGTATGTCCCTCAGAGCCTTAGGGATGCTTGACGCATAGAGTTAGAGCGGTTGTGCCAGGGTGCTATGACTGTGTCGGAGTATGCAGTCTGTTTCAGTGATTTAGCTCGTCATGCACCTGCTTTGGTTTCCACAGTCATAGAGAGGGTTCGTCGCTTCATTGAGGGACTCCACCCTAGTATTCGAACCAGTATGTCCAGAGAGTTGGAGATGGATATCACTTATTAACATGCAGTGAGTATTTCCATGAGGGTAGAGGGCATGTTTTCTCGAGACAGAGAGGAGAGAGAGAGGCCAAGAGGTCTCGAGAAATTGGTCATTATTCAGGAGCTCGTGCACCAGCAGCACGCTATGGTAGGGGTTCGTGAGTCGCCTTGTTCATTCAGCTCTTCCAGCTCCTCCTAGACCTCGGGAGCCCTATTATGCACTACCAGTATCCAGTGTGCCTCCTGCAGGAGGTGCTATTATCGGTCAGTCCAGCATGCCAATTCCGAGTCAGGCTCAGCCGCCACTTCCTCTGATAGGTTATTTTGAGTTTGGTGACACTCGTCACATGGTTAGAGATTTCTCAAGAGCTAGGAGGGGTGCATCTTCATAGACTTATCAGGCTCCCCGTGCTCCACTGGGTCCTCCGGCTATTCTTCCATCCCCAGCTGCCACTCCACCTCCTAAGTCAACTCGAGGTGGAGGTCAAGGAGGTGGAGGTCGAGGAGGTCGAGGTCACCCTAGAGGGAGAGGCCAGGCCAAGTACTGTGCCCTTCCAGCCCGTTCAGAGGCCATCACTTCAGATTCAGTTATCACAAGTACCGTCCTAGTCTGTCATTGGGATGCATCAGTATTATTTGACCCAAGCTCTAAGTATTCATATGTGTCTTCTTATTTTGCTCCATATTTGGGGATATCTCGGGATTCTTTGAGTTCCCTTATTTTTGTATCTACTCCTATGGGAGATTCTCTTGTTATGGATCGAGTATATCAGTCGTGTTTGATTGCTCTTAGTGGGTTTGAGACCAAAGACGATTTGTTATTACTCAGTATGGTAGACTTTGATGTTATCTTGGGCATGGACTGGTTGTCGCCCCATTATGCTATTCTTGATTGTCACGCTAAGACCGTGACGCTGGCTATGCTAGGATTACCGAGATTAGAGTGGAGAGGTACCTTAGAGTATACTCCTCGCAGGGTCATTTCTTTTCTTAAGGCTCAGCGGATGGTTGAGAAGGGGTGTGATGCGTATTTGGACTATGTGAGATATGTCAGTGTTGATACCCCTACAGTTGAGTCAGTCCCAGTAGTGAGGGACTTCCCTGATGTATTTCCAGCTGATCTTCCGGGTATGCCGCCCGATAGAGATATTGATTTCGGCATCATTTGTTGTCGGGCACTCAGCCCATTTCTGTTCCTCATTATTGTATGGCTCCTCTTGAGTTGAAGGATTTGAAGGAACAGTTGCAGGAGCTTCTTGATAAGGGTTTCATCAGGACCAATTTATCACATTGGTGTGCTCCGGTCTTATTTGTGAAGAAAAAAGGGTGGTTCTATGTGTATGTGTATTGATTATCGATAGTTGAACAAGATTACAGTAAAGAACAAGTATCCTTTGCCTCGCATCGATGATTTATTTGATCAGTTACATGGCGTCAATGTATTTTCCAAGATTGACTTGCGTTCCGGCTATCATCAGTTGAAAATCGGGAGCCGGACATCCCAAAGACTTCCTTCAGGACCAGATATGGTCACAATGAATTTCTTGTCATGTCATTTGGGCTGACCCCAACAGCCTTTATGCATTTGATGCATAATGTGTTCCATCCTTATGTTGATTCCATAGTCATTGTGTTTATTGACTACATCCTGGTATATTCCCAGTCTCGGGAAGATCATGAGTAGCACTTGAGGACCGTGCTTCAGACTTTGAGGGAGAAGAAGTTGTATGCAAAATTTTCTAAGTGTGAGTTCTGGCTTGATTCAGTGGCATTCTTGGTCCACGTATTGTCTTGTGATGGGATCAAGGTGGATCCGAAGAAGGTGGAGATTGTCACACCTCCTTTTTCCGACACGGGGTTGGATACGAGACTTTTTCCAATTTAAGTGACGTTATGCGGATTTGGGATTTATTTGTTAGTTTCAGAGTCGCCACCCGGATTTTGACGGTGTTCCGGGACACCATTTANAGTAAGGAATTCTGTTAACCCGGGAGAAGGTGTTAGGCATTCCCGAGTTCCGTGGTTTTGGCACGGTCGCTTAACTATTAATATTTGGCCTAATTATCTAATTATTTACATATTTTAAACCTATTGTGCTTTTATCTTTCCTTTTATGGAATTATTTTAATACAAGTCCCGATTGACGTGCACTTATTATTTTTGGACACGTTGCAAACCGCGCCAGATGAAATGTACCCG
Source organism: Nicotiana paniculata (assembly GCA_005239505.1). Lineage (NCBI taxonomy): Eukaryota > Viridiplantae > Streptophyta > Magnoliopsida > Solanales > Solanaceae > Nicotiana > Nicotiana paniculata. The sequence goes on along the minus strand of ML308784.1, from coordinate 184 downwards.
CGATTTACAACATGCTTATTTAATTAACGTTTCGAGTTAGAGTCGGGGACATGATTTGTCGCTCCCGAATGTTGGTTAGGTGGCTTCGGTATAATATTTGATTTTTACTATCAAGATTTCAAACTAAAGGTATCCATTCTACCTAGAAGATCTCCTAAACAATATTCGTTGTTCTAAAAGAACA
>MDKI01143949.1:0-22368 GCA_005239505.1 Nicotiana paniculata | reverse complement strand
CGGGGCTGAAGTTCCCAAGTTATAAAGACAACAACTTCAGCATACGGGGCTGAAGTTCCCCAGATTACAAAGACAAAACTGAAGCTCTAGAGCTGAAGTTTTGTCTTTGTAAACTGGGGAACTTCAGTCCCGTATGCTGAAGTTGTTGTCTTTATAACTTGCGAACTTCAGCTTAACTGGTGAACTTCAGCTCAGCGAGGGAAAGGGGAGCTGAAGTTATTTAAAAAGTGAGTACAAGTTAAAAGTTTTTAAAAAAACGGGTATACGTTAAATGGGGGCGACCAAATAGGGTGCCCCGCAATTTTTACCATATTTTTTATTTACTTTTTCTATCTGGTATACATTAATTATCTATTGTCATACACATATACATGAGTTATACATATTTTATACATCCGTTAGTTATTTTTAGTTTAAGATATTAGGTGGACGGCTATTTGGGTGAATTCTTCAATATAAATTTTTAAAAGATTTGTAAACGTGAGTTCACAACTCACATCACCAGTTCCCAAGGACTATTCCCAAGGGAAGATTTTCTCAATTTGGGGATGTCTCTAGATTGAGAAACTATAGTATTCTATGCAAGAAGATGTTTTATTTTGCATTTTGTCAATCTTGACACTTGTATCATATCTTGGTTGGAGAGTGTTGAGTTCAGTAGAATCAGAAATTTAGTAAGAAAATTCAAAAACAAATGTAAGAATATCATACTTGACTTTGAATCTGCGACCTAAAATAATTATGAATTTGTCCTCTCTAGTTTTCAAATATTCAATAAGCAAACTTGACTACTATTAGGAAGGTGATCCAAACGGATCCAACAATCTAGTCATGGGTTCAATTAAACTCATAACTTTTATTTTAGACCTGAATTTTTTATATAAAATTCATTAAAATTGCTAAAATATTTTAGCTATGAATCTTAACTCGAACAAGGTGATGGGTTTAATGGTTGAAATCGAAATCCTGAACCCATTGAATTAAAATCCTGAATCCGCCTTCGAAGGTGACTATCCGTAATTAATTTGCCCAAGGTTGCAAAGTACTGGGAGCATATACCTAGCTAGATAACTAAAAAGCCAAACTTAATGTGATTTTAAATAATAAACACTAATGGTATAAAGGTTTTATCAACGTTTATATGTTACCAAAATAATCCATAGTGTGCAGAAACACTAAAACCCAAAATTACAACCAATCTTTTCAGCAACTCTAAACTTTTACTCCTTCCCTCCTATTTTATATGCGTTACAATATTACTTTGATTATGCATTTTATTATTAGTAGTAGAAGAAAATATTTAAATTATAGTTGAAAAGTTAGTTCAATAGATAAAACATCACTTTAAAGTTTAAAACTGTAGTTTAATCAAAGAGTTTGTGAAAGTCGTATAAAATGATAGTATTAGTAGAATGGAGCATTTTAGACATTCCAAAAGGGAAAAATGTGACCCCAAGCAAATTCCACATTGACAAAACAAGAGAAAGATGCTGATATATAAGTAAACAAGCCTTTGACCTAGTGACGCGTTTTAAAATTGTGTGCGTCCCAAAATAGACAATATCAATAATGGGCAGCGCTGCTACATATGATATCAATGTCACTCTGCAAATCCCATATCGACGAAACACAAGAGAGATGATTGGTATACAAGTAAATAAGCCTTAGACTATAATAACACGTTTTAAAGCCGTGCGGACCTAGGCTCAAAGCGGACAGTATTAGGTTGGGCTGTTACAAAACATGTCGTATAAATTGTGACAAAAGGAGCATTAAAATAAGTAAAAACTTATCCACACCGGACACCATATCATTGTTAAGTGTGTATACACCATATCATGGTTAAGTGTTTTTATTAGATAGATAAAATATGAATTAGTTAGCCATGATTAAGTGAGAGAAGTCTATCTACAAACACATGTATACACCTATTACCGTTAAAATAAGTCATATCAGCATAGTCAATACAACTATAAGCTGATCCTTCTCAAATGTGTAGACTCTTCAGGATCATGGAGTCCCCATAATCTTGTTTGTTGCTGCATAACCAAAACTGAACTCTCACTTTCAATTTCTGAGGCTGCAAGTAATTCTCCTATAACCCCTAATTCACCATCCTCATTGTTCCTCTTTGTTAATTGTAACAAAATTGGTGAGTCTATATGTCTTCGACCAACCATAACAAGATCATAAAAATTTCCCAATGATTTAATAACTTCTAACACGTCCGCGCCACTATTCACCTCTGCTTCTTGATAAGAAACTTGTTCGGAACACAGAAATCTGTGATTGAATTCACTCAAGATTTGAGTATCAAGAACCTTACTTCGTTCCGTGCCACCAACAATATTTTCGGAGGAACTTGATCGTGTGAAACGTATTAGTATCATTTGTACACTAGGATGTCCGGACACTCGCTCTGCATATGATAAAGCTTCACGATCATCTGCTCCGCCAAAGAAAAGTACCACGACTCTATACAATGAAGGAACTGTGACTGCATACCGGGATTTTTTTGTGTTTCCCCGATCGACAAGTATCCCAACTGAACAAGGAGCTTTCTCAAGTACATTCTTGTTTAAATGTCTATATGCATAGGATGTTTCAATTCTTTTCTCAAAGATCCAATGCTTGTGAAAAGGGACAATGATAAGAGTTGTTCTCTTTTCTAAAGCAAGAGAACAAACATCATTGTGCATTGTTGCATAAGGTGATATCCCTTTGTAACAATGTACCATGATAAGGTCATTGTTCTGTTGTCCAAAATTTTCAAAGGCATTGAAGATTCTTTCGGATTGCGTTGGATTCAGAGATGGCTTGTCACGTTTCCGATGTGCTACGAGGACTGAGGATATGCGGCCTGTGAGCTTAGTAAGATGAAGGACAACCAAATTAACGCGACTTTCTTTTGTAGGGTTAGAGACTTGAAGTAAACTGATGACTGCACGAACATTTTCTTGGCTGTGTATGCAAGCAAGTATACGAAGTTCATCATTTTCTCTGCTATGCATTATCGTCCTCCTTTTGTAGGCTATGTACCTTCTTGAAGGATCATAGAGAACTTTCACAAGAGGTGATATAACTCCTGTTATAACAACCACTGAAATTAGCATGATTGTATAGTTTTCTTCAGACATGTCCTGCATTAGAAATACATTAATGAGTAGGCCAATTTCATATGTAGGATAAACCATAACTTTACTATCTATTTTGTGTGTCAGATCCATTTTTACCATATGCGCAAGGTGCAAAGTGTTTTATCAATATTAAAAAGAGCAGAGCCCGGTGCACTAAGCTCCCACTATGCGCGAGTTTCGAGGAAAGACCGGACTACAAGAGTCTATTGTATGCAGCCTTACCCTGCATTCCTACAAGAGGCTTTTTCCACGGCTATAACCCGTGACCTCCTGGTCACATGACAATAACTTTACCAATTATACGAAGGCTACCTTTCATGTTTATCAGTATTACTATCTCAAAAAGGAGTATAGGGGCTTACTTTGTTCTTTTTGAAGTCATTCAAGAAAGCGAGTTCCATAATGCCTTTGGAGTTCATGATCAAAGCAAGAGAGAAGGCGTCGCGTAATGGCACTCTCCAGAAAAGAAGGGGCAATATTGTTCCCATGATCTTTCCAATAAAAGCAACTAAGACAACCAACTGTAGCACACCTACATTTCTCAACCTTACAATCGAAAAGACATTCATTTGCAATCCACAAATGGTGAAAAAAGGGGGCATAAGCAGCACAGATACAAAGCAATCGAGTCTTTCAACTATTGCAGAACCTAATGGCGGTCCATCTGGTATCACCAATCCAAAAAGAAAACAGGCGACAATAGAACTAAGGCCGATCGCTTCACCAGTGAAACCACACCATAATAGAAGAACTAGTACCACAAAAACATAAACATTTTTCACAGGTTTCCCCTCTGGAGTTTGTCTGATTGCCCATAAAATTGCAGGACGGATTCCAAACGCGATAACAAGGATATAAAGTGCACCAGACACCAATGACCCCAAAGTTACTCTCACTGATTTTGCCTTAGCTAACTCTAGAGCATACTTTAGACTTAAAATAGTCCAATGGCAAATATCACATATTATCGAAGACGAAGAAGCTAAACGTCCTATCTCCGAGTTCAGAATCTTCAACTCATCAAGAAAACAAGCAATGCCAGGGTAAGCTGTCATAGATTGAAGAATAACTACCCTTGAAAGCAGAGTGATGAGTTCTTGATCCAAAGATAGAAACTTTTCAAGAAGAAACGCCGTGAAACTGGCGAGTCCAAAAGGAACAAAGAAGCCCAAAATTCCTACAGCTAAGGCCTTTCTACTAGATTTTAGAACAATACTGAGATCTATCTTAACTCCAATCTGAAAAATGAAAAGCATGAAACCAAAGACTGATACTGTATCCAGTACTGATCTGCCTTTACTAGGAAAAACTTTTGAAGAAAGTTCTCCATTTTTCCCAATGATTGAAGGACCGAGTATCACACCACCCTGTTCAACAACAAGTTAGTAAAAAAAATTGATCAATGTACTTCAGAAAACCATCTATTTAGGATTTCTTTAATAGAATAACTTGATCTAAGAGATGCAACAAGAGAGGGCCATCTTAAAACAACAGTTAACTGCATATCATAGATTATCCTTCAAACATTTATAGCAGTGTGGTAACGAAATTTATGAAATTCTTACATGCATTTTAAAGTGATAATTCCTCTTTAACTTAATACACCTCCAACTTACAAGTTCTTCACAATTAAGGGCAGCCCGGTGCACTATGCTCGCACGGGTCCGGGAAAGGGCCAGACCGTAAGGGTCTTATTTTATGCCGTCTTACAGGTGGCAGACACACATGGTAGCAAGCGGGTTCAACTGAACCCGCTTCGTCAAAAAATAATACTGTGTATATGTATAAATTAGGTTTAGAGCTGTGTCAATTTTGTATAAATATTTAATTTGAGCCCACTTGACAACTACTATTTTACGACTAAAGTTATTAACTTATAAGATTGAACCTGCTTGCACAAAATCTTGGGTCTGCCACTGCGTCTTACCCTACATTTGTGCAAGAGGTGGTTCCCCAGCTTGAACCCGTGACCTCCTGGTCATATGGTAGCAACTTTACGGTATAAGATAAATTACCGGTTACGCCAAGGCTCCCCTTCAATTAAGGTAAAAGAACCATATGAGGAAAGGGATATATACTTACGAGAATCTGAGAAACAATGAGGGGTTGGCCAAGAGGTTTGAGAAGTGATTGGATAATGCGAGTGAAAACAGAAATGAGAGAAAGCTGCAATAAGAGAGCAGGAACAGAGTAATCAAGAGGATCATCACCAACAAATAAACCTTTAGAATTGATCTGATTGAATGAAGTGCAAACTAAATTGGCTCTTAAGGCCGGGGCATTGCTCATGTTTGAAACCCAATTCAGGGGCTTTAATTTCAGGCCTGTTTTCTGATTTCTTGATCTTAATTTTGCATAATGATCATCATCATTATGGTAATGAGGAAATTTGATCAATCATTTTGTTAGACATACAAAGACAGGGTGAGAACCCCCATAGTTTCATGAATGGAGGAGCATGAGAAGTGGAACTTTGTAATGAAAATTTTGAAAAAAAACAAATCATTTCCCCTTATATGCATTTGTAAATAATTTTTTTTTGTTTTTTAGTGCATTTAAAATTATTATTATTATAAGTCATTTAGTTGATTTTTAAGTTACTAAATTAGAACTATTAAAGACAGTTAACTTATTGGTGTATCACCCTAACAATTCGTTTTTTGTATTCTTTTTTGTTTTTTTTAATTCAATCCCACAAAAAGAATCAATACTAGTTTCCCACTTACCTTCATGAAAACTCGAAGTTGAAATGATATGTAATAGGAGTATTTCTTTCGTCCAAATTTTTGATATTATTTCATTAATAACACTGTTATTTATAAAATTTTCATGATTTAAGAAAAAAGTCAAATTCATTTAATATCAAATAATTAACTTTTATGTGATATTTCTTTATCATACTAATATATTAATTATTACTTTAATACTTTTCTTCACTGTTAATACTATAATTTATTTTTCAAATTAACATCAAAACTTTATGTTTAGTCACACATCGTTTCCCATATATTGGAAAAATTGATTTTATTTTTTCAACGTTAATACTATACTTTTTCATTAAGGTGATATATATATATATATATATATATATATATATATATATATATATATACGCTTGATACAATCTCGTTTAGTATTTGTTGTCGTAATGAACATATTCGTTTCACTAAGAATTATTCTTTTTCTTCATTTTTTTAACCCTCAGTTCAACATCAAAAAATATATTATATTTCTCAAAATTCCCATCCCGAGAAGCTCTATATACTTCACTACCACCAGCCAACTTAAGCATCTGCTTTCTGAAGCATCGACGTATCTGAGGTGTGATTCCTGTTGAAGAATGAAAGCCGTTGCTTAGAAAGTTAGTTGTCAGCTAGTTAGTTAGGATTAGTGACAGTTGTACACAGCTATTAAATTAAAGTAGCAGTAACAGTTAGTAGTTAGTGGTGTATATATATACAGCTATACTTGCATTTGTAGCCGTGTGAGTTCAATGAGAATGCAGTTCATTTCTTCTGCTCATTTCTCTTTTCCTCACCTTCTTCCACCTTTGATATGTGAATGCTTGTTCCAAATTTGATCATGGTATCAGTGCTTGTGATGTAAATCCGAGCTTTGTTCTACCTCCTCATTCAAAATTCAAGTGAATTTAAGAAGTTAGTTGTCCAGCTGCTCTCAATTCCTCGATTCTAGGGTTGAGCAATTGAGTTTATCGATTCATATTTGCTCTCTTGATCGAGCTTCAGAATTCTTCATCACTGACGGTAGAAGATAGTAGCTCTGTCTTGAATGCAGGTATTGGATTGAATACTAGCTCTGTACCAGCAGCTGATCGAGTCACTGCACTAATTCCAACAGTAGCAGTAGCAGTTAGTGATTAGTTGTGTGTGTGTGTGTATATATATATATATACACACACACACATTGATTTGTAGTTGTGTGAGTTCAATGAGAATGCAGTTCATTTCTTCTGCTCATTTTCTCTCTCTTCCTTACCTTCTTCCACCTTTGATCAGTGAATGCTTGTTCCAGATTTGATCATGGTATTATAGCTTGTGATGTAAATCCGAGCTTTGTTCTACCTCCTCATTCAGAATTCAAGTGAATTTTACAAGTTAGTTGTTCAGCTACTCTCAATTCCTCGATTCTAGGGTTGAGCGATTGAGTTTATCGATTCCTATCTGCTCTCTTATTCGAGCTGCAGAATACTTCATCATTGGCGGTAGAAGACAGTAGCTCTGTATTGAATGCAAGCATTGGATTGAATACCAGTTTTGCCCCAGCAGCTAATCGAGTCACCGCACCAATTCCAACAGTAGCAGTTAGTGATTAGTTTTATATATATATATATATATATTGCATTTTGTAGCCGTGTGAGTTCAATGAGAATGCAGTTCCTTTCTTCTGCTCATTTTCTCTTTGTTACTCACCTTCTTCCACCTTTGATCAGTGAATGCTTGTTCCGAATTTGATCATGGTATCAGAGCTTGTGATGTAAATCCGAGCTTTGTTCTACCTCCTCATTCAGAATTCAAGTAAATTTAAGAAGTTAGTTGCTCTCAATTCCTCGATTCTAGGGTTGAGCGATCGAGTTTATCGGTTCTTATCTGCTCTCTTATTCGAGCTGCAGAATTCTTTATCAATGGCGGTAGAAGATAGTAGCTCTGTCTTGAATGCAAGCATTGGATTGAATGCCAGCTCTGCACCAACAGCTGATCGAGTCACCGCACCAATTCCAGCAGTGGATCAACATTATCCACTATTTCTGCAACCTTATGACATATTAGGTAGTTCTTTAATCTCGATTAATACAATGCTATAGTACTCACATGGATAATGAATTATGTCAGTGATGAACTGCTAAGTGGAATGGTTTATGCTACAAGTACTCATAAAGTTTGGACAGACTTTAAGGAGAGTTTTGACAAGGTAAATGAATCTAGAGTTCTATTCCTACATAGACAGATAGCCATCTTATCTCAAGGAATCTCCTATGTATCTAGCTATTTCTCAAAATTGAAGAAGCTTTGGGCAGAATTTGATGCCTTAATGCCTTGTCTTGGGTATGGTTGTGAGGAATCTAAAAAATATACTGAACACTTTGAATCTCATAGACTGTTGCAGTTTCTTATGAGATTAAATTAATCACATTCCCAATCTAGCAATAGTATTATGTTGATGTCTCCCACTCCTACCATAAACAAAGCCTATGCTATGATTATCTCTGAGGAGAGTAGACAATCATTAGCAATTTCTACACATGCTACTGACAATCAGGAGAATACAACTCTGTTCAGAAGTGGCAATAGTGTAGTGTACAACCCTAGGAATGTTGTCTTGTTCACCAACAAAGGAGGTCCCAACTCCATGAACAATTTTAGGACAAGAAAGAACACTTTGTATTGTGACTATTGTAACTTCAAAGGCCACACTAGAGAGACTTGTTACAAGATCAATGGTTACCCACCTGGCTTCAAGTCAAAGAAGAATTACAATCCTGCGGGGAACTTTGCAAAAGACAGTCAAGGTGCACATGCTAGGAACACAGTTAGAGCTTCAAACCTTGGGCCAACAGGAGGAAACTTTGGAAATACTACAGCTAAATTTGCAGGAAGAACCTTAACTACTAGAGAGGTACCTTATAGTCAGAATCAGAGTAACACAGTGGCAGGGCCTCACTTTACACTATAACAATACTCATAGATTATGCAGCTCCTAGGAAAGGGAAATGAAAGCAATGCAGCAGCTATGGCAGCAGCTATGGATAATGATGCTACAATTGTTACTGATGTCACTGATGAGACTGCTAAATTTACTAAATGTATAATAGACTCAGGAGCCTCTAATAATATGGTTAGAAGTCTGCATTCCTTGACTGATTCTAAACCTTGTGATAAGTTCAGAGAAGGCAAAGTACTCCTACCTACTGTAAGTCTAGCCAATGTTAAACACATAGGAATGCATATATCTTCCCAGGACATATGATAACTAATATCATTCATATCCAGAGTTCAAGTACAACTTACTATCCATACCAAAGATAACAAAAGAATTGAAGTGTCTAGTCTGTTTCTTTCCTGATTTCTGCATTTTTCAAAATATATTAAGTGGCAAGGTGAAGGAGATTGGTAAGGAAGATAGTGGACTATATGTGCTCACATCTAACAGTAAACTACAGTATGTGGACAGTTCAGGAAAGGATATTTCAACATCACTTGTTGTAAATATAATAAAGGAGAAGAATGGTAGAATAAATGTAGCCTTGTGGCATAAGATATTAGGCCATGTGTCGATTGATGTTTTAAAGAATTTACCTGTGTTTCAGACTATTGATAATGCAAATTCTAATAAACATTGTACAGTGTACCCTTTGGCTAAACAAACAAGGCTACCATTTTCGTTGGGCACTACTATTTCTACTAGTTGTTTTCATACAGCTCATGGTGATGTTTGGAGGCCATATAGAGTACCTACTCATGATGGCAAGAGTTACTTTCTAACTCTGGCAAATGATCACTCCGGGTATATCTGGATTTTTCTCTTACCTTTTAAAGCTGAAGTCATTGTTGCACTCAGAAATTTCATTCTTATGGTTAATAATGTATACTCCTCCTCAATAAAGTTTCTAAGATCCGACAATGGTTGTGAGTTTTTTAACTCTCAGATGACAGACTTACTACAAAGTATAGGCATAGTTCATCAGAGTTCATACACTTACATTCCCCAGCAAAATGGAGTTGTAGAAAGTAGGCACAGGCACAGGCACATTCTAAATGTAGTTATGGCCTTGAGGTTTCAAGCGGCAGTTCCACTCAGATTTTGGGGTGAGTGTGTGCTCACAACAATGTATCTTATTAACAAATTTCCTACATCAGCTCTCAAAGACAAAACTAGGACTCCTTTTGAAATGTTGCATGGTAAGCCTCCCAGTTTAGATCATCTAAGGGTGTTTGGCTGCCTAGGATATGTTACTGATCTGAGAAAGACAAATAAATTCTCTCCTAGGGCAGTCCCTACTATGTTTCTTGGATACTCTATAACACAGAAGGGGTATAAGATGTATACTATTCACTCTAGGAGCTTCTTAGTCAATAGAGATGTAGTGTTCAAGGAGGATGTTTTTCCTTTTCAATACTTGGACACTTCAGTTACTTCCTTGTTTATTGTACTAGACTTCTCTACTCCTCCTAGTTCAGAGCACAATCCAGCCACACCTTTTTACCATAGCAACCAATAAAGATATTATTGCACTATCAGATATGCATGTCCCCTCTGATGAAAATTCACCAGTTACTTCTATGGATGCAATGCCCAATGGAACAGTGCCAGTGCTCCCACACAGTCTGTCTTGTACACAGGAAGAAATTCAGTCAGAGTTAGCAGACCACCTCATTGGCTGAAGATTATGTTACTCAAGGCAAGGGAAATGTCAACTATTGCTACCCTATGTCTAATTATGTCAGCTATGCCCGTATCTCTGCTTCATTCAGTATTGCTCTAGCTAATCACTCCTCTATAGAGGAACCTAAAACCTATTTTGAAGCAGTCAAAAATCCCAACTGGATTGTAGTTATGAAATCTAAGATTGCAGCCTTGGAGGAAAATAAGGCATGGAGTATTGTTGATCTACCTGCTGGCAAGGTTCCATTGGCTGTAAATGGGTGTTCAAGGTCAAGTACACAACCTCACGAGTAGTAGAGAGATACAAATTCATACTTGTAGCCAAGGGATACAGTCAACAAGAAGGCATAGATTATACTGAAACATTTTCACCTGTGACAAAAATGGTGATTGTTAGGTCTGTGGTTGTTGTTGCTACCGCCAAACACTGGCCTATATTTCAAATGGATGTACACAGTGCATTTCTACAAGGAGATCTTCTAGAGGAGGTCCATATGGATATCCCTCAGGGGTTTGCTAGCCAGGGAGAGAATCATAGAGTCCGCAAATTACACAAGTCTTTATATGGACTTAAGAAGGCTCCAAGACAGTGGAATAAGAAGATGACTGATGCACTACTACAACTAGGCTTTACTCAAAGTCATTTTGACTATTATATGTTCACAAAGCACATACATAATAAGTTGGTTGTAGTGTTAGTCTATGTAGATGATCTCCTTGTAATATGAAGATGTAATGAGTTGATTTTGAAGACAAGAAATGACCTGAAGCTGAAGTTCAAAATGAAGGACTTAAGAGAGCTTAAGTTATTTCTTGGCATAGAATTTGCCAGGTCGGACAAAGGGATTGTTGCTCCCAAAACGCACACGCAAGTATATGTGGTCGTACAAGTAATAAAATGATAAGTCGAGTGTCGAACCCACAGAGACTTGTATAACTACCCACTAAATTTACTAAAATTGTTATTCAGTCAAGCCAAAATCAAGTTCAAGAATATGATTATACTAAACTATAATTCTAAGTAATAACTAAATTATCAAGTAACAAGTTGATTTTTATGTATTCAGTAGAGACAAATATTCCAGGGTTATGATCGATTCACCGATTATATTGTGTTCTAGTTAACTCTCCCTTTCATACAATTCACTCATGGTTGCTAATTAATCGATAATTGCACTCATATCCTTCTCCCGGAGTATTACTCGCCTATTCAAAATAGATTAACGCTTATATTCCTATGAAATCAATCTATTAATAATGCATTAAGATTACGATATTTAGTTAAGCACGGTGACTAGTTATATTCCTATCCTAACCACAAATCTCCCCCACCCCCACCCCCTAAGAGTTAAGATCGCGCTCTCTTCAATTCTTCTCTAATCTATACACGGCTTTCCCAAGCATATCATATATAGTAAATAGAACATAACTGCTGGCCAGACAATTAAGCAATTAATCATAGAATTGAAGAAACAACCATATATTAGTGAATTGTAATCAAGGTTAAGCTAACATTAAACAGTAATATTCATGGCTAAATTACAAGCGCAGAACAATGGGGTTTTAGCCACTCATGATAACAACAAACAATTTCATAAGTGTTGAATAATTGAAAATACTAAGAAAATATGAAGAAAATTGAGATCTCTTCACTTCTGAATGTTTCTCGTGTGTGTTCTCCCTCAAAAGTGGCGTCACCCCTCAACAAATAAGTTTAATCTTGCTTTTATACGTGTTGGGTAGATCTAGGGCCGAAATAACCATGTCCCGGGCGAATTTGGACAGGATTCACGCCACCAGCACCCTGCCCAGCGCTAGGCGCTCTCAATGGCGTTTTGGATTTTCACCTACTGGTTCTGGCGCCACAGGTAGCTCAAGGCGCAGCCTGTGGCGCTGCAAAGTCTAATTTTTCTGTTTTCGTCCGTTTTGTCTCTAATTTTGCACATTTCTCCCCCGATTTCTCCCAGATCATTCCTACACATAAAAACACCTCAAATTAATATAAATCAAAATATTTCACATCCTAAATCCGCGAAATAAAAGTAAAATATGAGGCGATATACACACAAATATATAGACTTTAAACAAAACATCAACACCTCACACTTAGACTCTTGCTCGTCCTCGAGCAATGGGACTATCAAATAACTCCCAACTACGTACAAGTCTCAACTATAGAGGAGCACTTTAACTTTTAACCACACACTTTACCCTTGACTATGATCGATACCGGCAATCAAGCATGAACATACAAAAACAATTCACATTCTTCCCTTTTTTAACATTCCCAAGTATAACAATTCAATTCAATCACTCTAATAACCTATTTGCAACCACCCGACCTCAAGAGTCAACTTGTAAACACTAAGCACTCTTAAATCACACACTTACCCAACAAGAAAGTTTACAACATTACCAATCATTCATGAGATCATGTGCCCTCACCAACAAACAAAAGAGTGAATATAGACTAGTCCACACATTCAAATATGCTTTTGAATATAATTTAATGACATCACACAATTGAACAAAATTTGCTCACTCTCACAAATAATTCTTATGCATCCTGTGGTCGTACCATAAGCTTGTCCATAGTGTAGATCTCTATTAATTTAAGCTAACCAAATCTAGGATCAATAGGACTTTAAGGTTGTAATGTAGGCCAAGGGACGCGTATGATACATTTAGGTCTATAGGATCAAAGGGGCTAGCAATGGAAAATTTTATTTTTATGTGACAAGCACATCCATGATCAAGCAAGAAAATGCCTACGTCATCTCCTAAATTAGCAAAACTTACAATTTCTCTTCGATTAACACATGGGGCAAGTTCTAGACTACACATGATAGCAAAGAAAGTCACAAATCCTTACACACACATTGCACATGACTCAATCACGACGGTTTTGTTCAACTCTCAATTCAAGCAAGAACACATAATTGAGAAAACTAAGCAATATTGCAATATGTGGCATACAAGTCAAACAATTGAGCTAAATTGTCACAAAATAGGCTATTTACTTTACTTAGGCCTCATAATTCAAATCAAATACATGGGAAAATAGAATGTGTGTCATAGCCTAATGTGCCAGCACCAAACACGTCAATGAGTATCTCAAAGCCACATAGTTTCTTCCTAACTACTCCTACAAAATAAAATTAAAGTACCCCGTTCGAGTTACACCCCTGGAAAAGAACCGGTGTCCAAAGAAAAACCAAGGGATACTACCTAGCTATCCTAAAAAAACAAAAAAATCTTTTTAGTATTTTTAATTGGACTTTATCCCTCAAGAAAATTGTCCAATAGGTCCATCGTTGGGAAAAGTTCGAGCTTTTTCTAATATATATTTTTTTGTATTTTTATTTATTTTGAGAACCTAGACTATGTATACTACGAGTTCTAATAGAAAAAAAAAATTAAAAAGAATGTTTTATACATTTACACTTCAGAAAGTAGTTTTCCCACCCCACACTTATCTTATGCATAGTCCTCGATGCATGATCACAGAAAAAAATATTAAAACAAGGGGGAGAAATACTCCTTGAGACCCTCTCGGGCCTAGCTCGGACATGATCCTCAATCTTTAGAGTTGAGACGACCCCACACTTAAGCTCAAACATGCGCCTCAGCTTCAACTTTGGGTACTCAGACTTCTCCTACTCTGCAAAATAAAAACAATACAAAACTTGACACTAAATAAAATAATAAATAAATAAAATATATACAGGCTGGATTTCCTCCCAACAAGCGCCTTATTTATAGTTGTAGCACGACTCTGCTACTCTGCTTAGGCTGGGCGCTTTCTCTTCTTCTTTCTCCCATGAAGTCTAGCTTTTTTGCACGCTCTCGGAGGGTCTCCTCTTTCATCTCTGGCTCTTTTCTCAATCATCTTTACACACTCAGCTTGCAACACCGCCTCCTCTAACTCAGTTGTCCTATATGGATCACTACAATTCACATAAGGACTCTGCTCTATCCCCTTTAATTCGACCACAATAATCATGTACAAGTCCTCATAATGCTTAGGGAGCTTAAGTACCTTGTACACATTAAAATTGACTTCCTCATCATCAACTCTCATCTTTAACTTACCTGCCCTCACATCAATAATTTCTCCACCAGTAGCTAAGAATGGTCGCCCCAAAATAATGGGCACTTCCTCATCTGCCTCGTAATCAAGCACAATAAAATCAGCAGGAATAATAAACTTACCCACTCGAACTAACAAATCCTCAATAATTCCTTTTGGCATAACTAGTGACCTATCTGCTAACTCCAAAGTGATTGTAGTAGATCTAAGCACCCCCAATCCAAGTTTCTTGAATAAAGAGGATGGCATCAAATTTATACTAGCCCCTAAATCACACAGGGCTCTACCAACTTCTTGTTTTCCAAGAGATAAAGGAATTGTGAAACTCCCATGATCCTTCAACTTAGGAGGAAGTTTACTCTGAACTCTAGCACTACACTCTTCAGTAAGTGCAACTGCATCGAACTCTGTATGTCTTCGTTTGCTTGCCACAATATCTCTAATATACCTTGCATACTTAGGCACTTCCTGCAAAATTTCCACCAAAGGTAAATTCACACGCACTTGGCTCAAAATATCTAAGAATTTCTTGTACTTAGCATCATCTTTTTGCTTCAGCAGTCTTTGTGGAAATGGAGGTGGAGGCCTTGTCATAATTACTGGATCTGATCCCTTGTTCTCTTTCTCATTCTCCTCAATTGGCTTGGGAACTAATTCTCCTTCGGGATGAGCTGTATACTTCTTTTTCTTTGGAACCTCTTCTAATACTCTTCCGTTTCTCAAGGTAACCGCATTGACTTGAGCTATAAGATTAGGCTCAGTATCACTAGGAAGAGCTCCAACTGATCTGGTATTTTGGGCACTGGCAAGTTGTCCCACTTGGCGCTCCAAATTTCTCATTGTTGTGGCTTGGGCTTGCTGATTAACCATCAATTTCTGAGTGAAGGCTTGCTGATCAACCATCCATTTCTGATTGAGGTCTTGTTGATCAGCCATCAATTTCTTCATCATTTCCTCAAGGTGGCTTGTTGGACTAGCTTGTTGTTCAGCTTGAGGTGGTCTATATTGTTGTTAAGGTGCTTAAGGTCGGTATTGATTCTGAGTACCTTGGTTTCCACCCCATGAGAAATTTAGGTGGTTCCTCCAGTTGGGATTGTAAGTGTCCCCATACTGATTTGTCTGGCCTCGATTTGCATTACCCATAAAATATATAGACTCTGGATTTGCTGGGCATAGATTGCTCATGTGACCTTCTCCATAAACTTCACAAAATATTTGAACTTGTTGCACTGGCTGGGCTTGTTGCTTGTTAATAACCATGGTCATCTGATTGACTTGGTTGGTAAATGTGGAAATATGCACTGATAATGCCGAGACGACATCTAACTCAAGAACCCCTGCGGACTTTTTGCACTGTGTGTCTACCCAATTCTCCTTGCCAATCCGAATTGCTTTTGAAGAATTTGTTCAATAATGCATATATCTCATCAAAGCTTTTCTCCAACACTTGACCTCCAGCTGCAACATCTACCACAATTTTTGTTTCAGGATGTAGCCGTTCTATGAAAGTGTGAGCTAACACTTCGTTTGTTTGATTATGATGAGGACAATCTCTGAGCAGCCCCTTGAACCTCTCCCAAGATGAGTATAAAAACTCTCCCGCTTTCTGTTTGAAGGCAACTATCTCACTTATGATTTTTGCAGTTTTGCCTGAAGGGAAGAACCTTGCCAGAAATTTCCTTGCCAAATCACTCCATGATGTAACAGAATTAGCTGGTTCTGCCTTCAGCCATCGCTTTGCTTCGCTCAACAGAGAGAATGGAAAAAGTGTGAGCCTCACATAGTCTGGAGTGATCCCATTAGTGATATAAGTATCACTAATCTCCAAGAAGTTCAGGATATATTGTTGTGGATCCTCATATGGAAGACCCATAAATTGTCCATTTGCATGAAGTAACTGGATCATACTTTGTTTCAGCTCAAAGTGCCCAGTGATTCTGGGCTTCACGATGTTGGAGGTGACATTAGCAATGCTGGGCATCGCCACCCCCTGAACAGCCATGTGTTACTACTCTGTTTCAGCTCAAAGTGCCCAGTGATTCTGGGCTTCACGATGTTGGAGGTGACATTAGCAATGCTGGGCATCGCCACCCCCTGAACAGCCATGTGTTACTACTCTGTTTCAGCTCAAAGTGCCCAGTGATTCTGGGATTCACGATGTTGGAGGTGACATTAGCAATGCTGGGCATCGCCACCCCCTGAACAGCCATGTGTTACTACTCTGTTTCAGCTCAAAGTGCCCAGTGATTCTGGGATTCACGATGTTGGAGGTGACATTAGCAATGTTGGGCATCGCCACCTCCTGAACAACCATGTGTTACTCCTCTACCATGTTCACAGTAAATTGAATGAGTGCCTGAAGATTATTTGTATCATTTGCTTCCCTCAACCTCCTATAAAATGTTCTCTCTGGTTCGGGGTCAAAGTCGTTGAGTCTGTCCTAGATTCTGACCCTACGCATTCAATCAAAGTTCCTGATATTAGAGCAACAATCAAGTAACGTTAGACTAGACGAAATAAACAACTAAAGCAAAAACTAGAAAGTAGTCAATATTCAAGTCCCCTACAACGATGCTAAAAACTTGTTGCTCCCAAACGCACATACAAGTATACGTGGTCGTACAAGTAATAAAATAATAAGTCGAGTGTCGAACCCACAGAGACTTGTATCAACTACCCATTAAATTTACTAAAATTGTATTCAGTCAAGCCAAAATCAAGTCCAAGAATATGATTATACTAAACTATAATTCTAAGTAATAACTAAATTATCAAGTAACAAGTTGATTTTTATGTATTCAGTAGAGATAAATATTCCAGGGTTGCGATCGATTCACCAATTATATTGTGTTCTAGTTAACTTTCCCTTTCATACAACTCACTCATGGTTGCTAATTAATTGATAATTGCTCTCATAGCCTTCTCCCGAAGTACTACTCGCCTATTCAAAATAGATTAACGCCTATATTCCTATGAAATCAATCTATTAAGAACGCATTAAGATTACGATATTTAATTAAGCATGGTGACTAGGTATATTGCTATCCTAATCACAAATTCGCCCCCCTCCCCTTAGAGTTAAGATCACACTTTCTTCAATGCTTCTCTAATCTGTACACGGCTTTCCCAAGCATAGCATAGATAGTAAATAGAACCTAACTAATGGCCAGACAATTAAACAATTAATCACATAATTGAAGAAACAATCATATATTAGTGAATTGTAATCAAGGCTAAGCTAACATTAAAAAATAATATTCATGGCTAAATCAAAATCCCAGAACAATGGGTTTTTAGCTACTCATGATAATAGCAAACAATTTCATAAGTGTTGAATAATTGAAAATACTAAGAAAAGATGAAGAAAACTGAGATCTCTTCGCTTTCGAATGTTCTCGTGTGTATTCTCCCTCAAAAGTGGCGTCACCCCTCCACAAATAAGTTTAGTCTTGCTTTTATACGTGTTGGGTAGGTCTAGAACCAAAATAACCGTGTCCTGGGTGAATTTGGACAGGATTCACACCACCGACACTGCCCAGCGCTAGGCGCTCTCAATGGCGTTGTGGCTTTTCACCTACTGGTTCTGGCGGGTACTTCACAAAACGGAAATCTAAGTACTTCAATAATAGCCTCGTCATTTTTTTAAGAAGTTAGAAGTCACATAAGAAAGAAAATATGTACTTGACCCTTTTTCCACCTTTTTTCTCTTTTATGGACACTAGAAAAGTGTGTTTTATTACTTCTCTCTTGCTCTTAATTTATCATACTTATAGCCCAGGCTTCAGTTTATTCTGAAAAGTATTTTTGTTAAAAGTATTTTTTTAAAATTCCTTTTCGTGAGAAATAGCTATTGTTTGATTAATCAATTTGAAACGCACTATTGAACAACAATTAGAGTTTAACCAAATTTTTTAAAAGTGTTTTCTAAGCGGTTTTTCTCAAAAGTGTTTTTCAAAAAAGTATTTTTGGGAATAAGCTATTTTTTCGGCTTCACAAAAACGGCTTCTTCTTCTCCTTAAAACACTGCTTTTTCTTTTAAAAATATGGCTAAACACCTTAATTTTAGGGAAAAAACCTATTTGACCAAAGAAAAAATACTTTTGGCCAAAACCAAACACGGACAATCAAACTATTAGTCCATTTTAACTGACGGGGGTTCAGTTTTGGTCAGTCCTCGTCAATACTAGCCGTTCAAAGAGGAGAGACACAATCCAGTCTTGTAAAGGGTGATTCGATCCATCCAAATTACTAGCAGAGACAGATGATTTGGTAACTCCTAGCAGAGAGCCAGAGACATGGTCGGTGTTAAAAGTGGCAAAAGACATGTAAATTTGTAATTCATGCCAGAAAAGGTTGCATGCAACAACTGATCATTTCTACCAGACACAACAAGATTGCATTTAACTTGTCTATTATCCAATTTTACTTCTTTCAGCACTAACAGAGAAATCACTATGTACACAAAGGATCAAAGAATACTTGGCTTTAGGAGTTGCCACTCACCACCATTGATGAACTAGAACCCCTCTCTCTCTAAGAGAAGAAAAAAGCTCCAAACACTGTGCATATGTCTTGTCATATTTTGGACTCCTTTTACCAGGACAACACCTTTGCCATCTATTATAATGACATTCAAGAAACAACTCATCAATCAAACATATTGCACCAGTCTCAATCAACCTTGGTATCAAATGAAACTCAGTCCCTTCAACATCCATTTTCACAACCAAATAATCCCTCTCTTCAGCCAAACTCATCAACCATAAAGCGAAATCAAACCCCTTAATCTTATCCAAATCTCCCACGAAATTCAACGACGATTGTGCTGATTGTACTCTCCCCATCCCTCGACCCTTCTCCACCTTCTTCTTCCTACTCGGCTCTCTACTTATCTCGAAAAACAATGTCTCGTTCCTCAACCAAGCTGCATATGGCAAAAGATTAACACCCTTTTTCCTATACTCGTCGTGAAATTCCCTATCAGCTTCAATCGCGTATACCTCGAATTTCTTCTTCTGTTTTGGATACTGTTTATTAAACCAGCTCCCAATACTTGAACTGTAACTCCTTGCTCCAACATCAACATAATGGAACCTATTTTTAAAGCTTATGTCAACCATTGATGACAAATACTTCACCTTCCTAAAATTCCTCTTCAATGTTATCCATGGTTTTATTGGCTCTTCCTCAATTAGAGGCTCCAATTTTCGAATTAATTCTCTTTTATACCCTGAAATAACACAGTCATTACTCATTTTGTCGAAATCAATACACCTATTTTTGTTACATTGGGCCATAGGTTCCAATCCTGTCACCTTTACTTTTTCGAAAATAACTTCGTGAATCAAAGGCTGCCACGTGTCAAAACCGTCAATTTCACGTGACCTGATCAATTTGAAAGAATCGAACAATTGAATCAACGAATTGAGACTGTAATTATCTTTCGCTATTGTGTGAATAACGAAAAAACCACCAGGTTTTAAAGTTCTCGAAACTTCTTTAGCAAACTCAACTGGTTCCGACGATCGGTCGAGTATTCCGCCGCCGGCGAATTCAAAATCGAAAGTGTTCTCCTCGAACGGCTGATGTATGGGACAACCGTACCGAATCAACGGCGGAGATGATTTGTTGAAAATTCCTATCGACTCGACGACTCCGACGTCGATCAAAGCCGCTACGTCTTGGCCGGTTATGGTTTCGATACACAGAGATTTGGAATTAGGAGAAAGGACGTTGTCAGCGATGAGATCTTGGAAGACGGAGTAGTAGTAGTTCCGGAGACCGGTGCCGGAGTCCGGTAACTCACCGGATATGGAGATGGAGTTAGGGTTTAAGCTTTCCGGCAAGAAGCAGAAGTCGCCGGAGTTACATGATTTGCCACCTTTGACGGTGAAAATGTAAGCGAAACGAGCGAGGAACACGAGAACTACGAAAGAGACGAGTCGCACCAGAATATTTCCCAGGAAGTTTGGTTTAAGTGTGAACGTCTCCATTGAAGCATCGAATGAGCTCGACGTTGGCGCCAAGTGGATATTATTGAAATTATATTGGGCTTTTTTGCGGTTTAGCGAACCCATTATAAGCATTCAAACTTGGGCCTCAAAATTAAACTCAGTAGTTTTTGGGTGATTTGCACAAATAGGACATTTTGGTGTCACTCTTGATTTTTTGACCCCGCTTGTTCCATGGGCACCACATCAAGTTTAATAAGTATTGTTTCTCTCTTGCCTCATGGGCAACACCACTGCTTTTTGACATTACAGGTTTACCTATAGGCAAGCGGGGATCAAACAATCAAGACCATCCATTTTCAATGTCATTGAATGTAATTTCCTATTAGTCATTTGATGAATTTATGCAATATGCTTATATCGGTCATTATAATCAGGGCAAGTTACATCTTTCACCGGTAGAAATATTTTTTTGCTATCCAAATATATAAAATAAGTATATTATACATATATTATATATTATATTCAAAAAGCATATATTTTACCGATTGTTACTTTTAAAAGCGGCTATAATATGTAACAACAACAACAACAACAAATCCAGTATGATCCCAACAGGTGGGGTCTGGGAAGAGTAGTATGTACACAGACCTTATCCCTACCTAATGCAGGTAGAGAGACTGTTTCCAATAGACCCTCGGCTCAGGAAGGGTAAGAAAAAGAAGAGGAAAGCAAGGAAGGAAGAAAGGAGGAAGAGAAAAGAAAAAGGGAGAGATACCCACTTTTAAACTAGCTATATAAGATAAATAATTCACCATAATTAATAATTCATATGCATACTCCTTAAATCATGGAAGATTCATTTTTTGTTCTTATCTCTCTATCGCCGTCTTCTCCATTCCCAACTCTAAAATCTCTCTCTCTCTCTAGAATTTGTGTGTGACTTGAAGTATTTTGTTGTTACAATTCATTAGTTGAATGTAGATTATAGTGTTAATGCTAATTTTTAAACATATGCTCTAATAAAAAATCAGACTCACTATAGAACCTTGAAACTTGTTAACTGGCTTTGTTGAGTTTGTAGTTGTTTTGGTTCGATTTTGACTGAGGCATACTTGGAATATTGATTGGAGAATGTGGTTAAATATAAAGTCAATTTGGTGTAGATTTTAAATTTGGATCAAAATTGAGTTGAACTAGCGAAGAATACGAATTATATACTATATACCAAATGCTACTACATTGTATACCATTTTCGTATACTATATTTAATTCAATAATATACAATGCACTGCAATAATATATTACTATAGTATATGATAGCATCCTAGGAAGCTCAAATCTATTCAAGGATAAGGATGAAACTTTGGAATCTCAAATAGGGCCTTTAACAAAATCTCAAGCTAAAAAGTTACAAAACAAGGTCATTGGACTTTAGGAACGATCAAAGAAGTTGTTAGTTGGGAGGAAGAGCTTAAGGATAAATGAAATGAGTTACCTAGGTGTTATAATTATTGTATAGCCCAAATTCATGTCCAAGAAAATGTGGATTAGATCCCAAGAAGCATCCTCTGAAGAAGGTCCAAATCATGCCAATGTTGGACAAATTTAGCACCTAAAATATGTCCAAACTTGCAGGCCATGAAATCCTACATAAATCCATATCTTTATAGCATAAAAAGGACTTACTTGATGTCCAAGAATGGTACAATAATCTTGCTAGATGTGAGTGCAAGTTGGTGCCAAGTTGCTTGCAAATTTCCTTCAAGATTTCCAAGATTTTCAAGAT
>ML308780.1:0-38853 GCA_005239505.1 Nicotiana paniculata | reverse complement strand
ATCTAGAAATAATTGACTTAATAACATCAATAATTATTCAATAACTCAATCCCAAAGCCTAATAATACATTTCCCATAATTCTTCCAAAAATACCAAAATTCGACCCCGACCCGCTTGATCCATACTAAAGGTTCAGACCAAAACCTGATAACCCATTCACCCAAGAACCCGAATATAAAATTTGTTTTGAAATTCGACCCCAAAATGAGGTTGAATTCCCAAAATTTTCAAAAGCCCTAACTCTACCCAAAACCCCCAATTTCTACCTTTGATTTCATGTTTTTAGACCTAGAATCTAGTGATTGATGAAGGAAAATGAAAGAAATTAGAGTTAAGAACACTTACCTATGAAGCTATGGTGGAATGGTCTCCTAAGAATCGCCCATGAAGAGTGGAGAAGAAGAAAATAGTGAAAGAATGTGAATGTCCCGTAACTATTCTATTTTTGAACCTTAAAAATCACTAGGCGAATTAGCTCTATGTGATCGTGAAAAGGGAGTTGCGATCACGTAGAGGCCTGAGTCACATGCACTGCGATCGCGAAAAGGGAGTTGCGATCGCGTAGGGTCCCTAGGCTTGGCTATGCGACCGCGGACAAATTGGTGCGACCGCAGAAGGAAAATTACCCAGCCCCCTCCCTAGCTCTCCTATACTCGACGCGATCGCGGAAGTGCCTATGCGATCGCATAGAGTCACATAACCCCCCCCCTTCACACTACACTACGCGATAGCGGGGCAACCTATGCGATCGCATAGTGTAAAAATCTCAGACACCAGAAACAACATATTCACACCATATTTTTCCAACTCTTTTGCACCCTGACACCTACCTGGAACTCACCCGAGCCCTCGAGGCTCAAAACCAAATATACACATGACTTCAAAATCATCCTACGAACTTGTTCGAGTAACTAAAACACTAAAATAACTTCAAAAACAATGAATTAAACTCAAAAATCCATAGAATTTTCTCAAACTTCATAAACTATCAAATTTTCCAATTTTGATCCGAAACACGTCTAACCAAGTCCGTTTCTTTCCAATTATTACAGATAACTCACATAACACATATTGAACCTGTTCCAAGCTCCAGAACTATAATACGGGCTCGGTAACACAAATTTCACATCAAAGTTCATTTTCAAAAGTTTTTATTATTTCCAAAAAACAATTTCCTTTAAAAGTTCATTTCTCGGACTTGGGACTTCGGAATTCGATTTCGGGCATACGCCCAGGTCCCATATTTTTCTACGGACCCTCCGGGACTGTCAACTCATGGGTCCGAGTCCGTTTACCAAAAATGTTGACCAAAGTCAACTTTATTCAATTAATTATCATAAATTCAACTATTTAACACATTTCCACATAAAGGATTCCCGGCTACACGCCCGAGCTGCACACACATATCGAGGTGAGATTAACGGAGCCTTTCGGGGCCTTAAAACACAGTTTTTGCTAAATTTACACAAGATGACCCTTTTGGGTCATCACAGTTTTCCCAAAGAACCACTCTATTTCGACCTATGTCAAATATAAAAATCCAAAAAAAAACCTAAACCTTGTAAAGTCGATTTTCCATGACTCTGTGACTCAAACTCACATGAGTCGAAGACTCTTGACAAGAGCCATCGATTCATACGAGCTAGAGTCGCTTTCGAGCGCGCCAGATTTCACCCAAATCATTCTTACTGGTATCCCCCCTTCCCTTCCTGTCTTTCCTTCATTTTTCTTAATAAAATCGTATGCATGAGTGTTTTAGTACACATGTTTATGTTACTGTTTTCATCACTATCGTTTAGTTAGGATTCATAATTTTTCTGTTTGGTTTCTTAATTCATGTTCAAACTGTCTGATTAGAGGAAGGTAGTCTTAAATTTCTAAATAAAACCAAATCATGTATATGTGTAACTGTTTCTGGTAATTAATTTGGTGTAGCAATTTGTGAAAGATAATCACTGCTGGTTAGTAGTCATTGATTGATTCCCTGCTTAGTTTATGGGTTTTAGGATCTATACTGATTTGTTGAATTGTGTTCAAACCTAAACCTATTTACCCTAATTTGTCTTTTGATTTCAGTATGATCTAAAAGTTTAATCACCCACCCAAATTAATCGATTAGGTAATTATTAATTAGGTAATAAAGAGATAACTATACTTGACTAATTAAGTATGCATCTGAAACTGAAATAGATAATGTAATTAACCTAAGTCTAAGGACCTAACTTAATTCCTAAAAGTGACTCGCTTAAATAGGTGTTAAAAATCAACTTGGTTAAGGTTAATTATTGAATTAATCACTCAAATAGGATGATTAGGCCTAATTTTCCAAATTGAGTTGATCACAGTTAAATCTAAGTCTAAATTAATTCAAGATGAAGTTCTTCAACCTAGAAATTAACTTAAGTGACCTCATTAAGTATTGATTATTACTTAAAATCAACTTAGTAAATAATATAACCCTTAATTACTAAAAATGTAATTCTAAGAGGTATTGAAGGTTGATTTAGGATTTTTAGCTAAGGAATCTTAGGTGTAACAACCCAAGAACCTTCCAGAATAAGGAAATCATATTTTTTGGGGGTTAAAAGGGTAATTTCAGGGGCTAAAATTTTCTAGAATAGGTGTAGTTGTCCCAAAAGGATAGGGTTGACAACTGCATTTGTACTATTTTCAGCTTATTGGATAAGGAATATGCTAAGCATATCCTATCCCAAATACCCCTATATATACACACACTTTTTACCACTAAAAGAGACTTTTTTTACCACTGAAAATCAACTCTACACACAGGTTTTTAAGGGAATTCTCTGCATTTTTACTACTGAAAAATTGACTTCATACACAACTTTCATTTTCTATTCTGAAATCTCTCTTTAGATTTTGAGAAGAAATAGGAAAAAATCAAAAGAAACAGAAATAAATATACAAAATGAGTACACAAATAGCTTAGGATTTGGTTTTCTTGGAGCTGTGGCCTCTTATCCTTTGAAGGATTAGGTCCCATCTTTCTGGTTTTTCTTCACTCGAGTTTTCTGGATTTTCAAGTGTTATTTTTCTAGGTTGTTTACTGTTGGATTGCTGCTGTTGATTTGTTGTTCTTCTGAGCCTCAAATTTCAACCCCTGGACCTTTATTTGGTCCAGATTTTTCTGTTATTATTCACCTTGTTGAGGTCTGTAACAATGCCATCTAAATAAAGTTGTTATCTTAAGATAAAAATGTTTATTTTTGTTGGTTTTCATGCTTTGTTTCTTCTGATTTTATGGGTTTGAATCAGTTGTTAGAAATTATCTGTTTTTTTTGTTTAAAAGTTTGTTGAAAAGCTATGTATCGAATCTGTTAGTTCTTGTTTGAATTTTCTTTTGCCTAAACCTGTGTGCAAATCCGGTGCTAAAATGTGCATGAATGTCCCTTCTTTGTATGTTGAAATCTTGGTTAAGCATTTTCTATGTGAAAAGAACTGAAATGTTGAGTGGTTGGCACTACTGGAGCTGAATCTAACCTTCTTCATAGTAAGATTCACCCCATAAAAGTGTTTAAATATTGGTCTTAGGCCACATATGCTTAGATGTTATTGTCAAACAACACTAAAGGAATCAAACCTGACCCCTATAATGGTCTGATTCATTCCTTGAAGTGTACATAGGAATTTATGCTATCCGGGTTTAAAATCAGTGATGAAATGCAAGTTTTTCAAAGTTTCGAAGTACTGCTAGCTCGCACAGGAGTAGCAGCTGATGTTTCATTCTTTTTTATTAGCATTATTCATTTGTTATTTTTTGGAAAATTGTATTTCATAGTAAATAGCCATTGTCTCTACGGATTTTAAGGTTTGTAAATATGGACTGGACATTCTAAATTAGCATTTAGCTTTATTTCCATGTTTTCTTACTAATGTGAAATTCTCTCAAAACCGATCCAATTTACTGAAAATGGCCAAATACAGTTCTCTTTTCCTCAAAACCCCCTGTGATCTATCTTAAAATTGTTTAATTCACCTCTACTGAATTTCAAAATATAGAAATATAGATTTTTCTATTTAAAGGCATTTCACATGAGTTTGTATTCAGATCAGTCTCCTTGTAAACACTTACTAAGATTCTGGAAAATAATCGTTCCAAATTCTATGACTTTCGAAAAAATATACAAAACAGGAATGTGTGATCCAAAACGTTTTCAATTCATCTCATATCTTTCAAACTTTCTGAATTCACAACAATAAATGTATAAACGCTATCGAACAAGACTCAATACATATGAAGGCATGTATCTAGGCCACCTGAAGTTGATGAAAATCGTTAATTCAATATTCTACTATAGCTAAAAGTGTGCACTTGACTCTTTAAATGTGCAACGCGTAAATTAGTAATTTGTTGGACTTCTTGTAAAACTTCATGTGTTGGAATGTTTCCTTTATAGAATTATATAACTTTATCTCTTTTATAACTAGCCACAATTAGGATTGGCCAAAGGGTTAAATGATTAAATTGGGTTTAAATGTGGTCATAGCCCAAATGATCGTCCTTTAAACTAGTGAAATTAACCTTAGAAAATCTTCTACACGTACTATAGGTTGAAGAATACTTCTGTTAGTTTGAAATTTAGTAGACAATCAAATATTACTTCAAATAACCATAATCTACATTCGGGTGTGGCAACTCTTGCCCCCGAATCTCACTTCAAACATTAATAAAATCACACGTAGCAATCACGGGTGCATTTCATGTCACGTGATTGCGATGTGTTCAAAAAAGAATAAGTGCACACCATTGTGACTTGTTTCAAGATTAATCCATAAATGTCAAAAACGGTTAAAACTTAAAAGGGACAAATGCACAATAGGCTAAAAATATGTAAACAATCAAATAATTAAGGCCAAATACTAATAGTTAAGCGACCGTGATAAAACCACGGAACACGGGAATGCCTAACACCTTCTCCCGGGTTAACAGAATTCTTTACTCGGATTTCTGGTTGCGACAAACTAAAACAGAGTAAAAAATTCCTCGGTTTGGGATTTTTTAATAAAACGGTGTCCCGGAACATCGTCAAAAATCCGGGTGGCAACTCTGAAAACTAAAATAAATCCCAAATACGAATAATGTTAGTTAAAGTGGAAAAACTCCCTTATTACCCTTTTATTTTACCGGGGGTGAAAAAGGAGGTGTGACAATTAGGATTCAGGGTGGCAAGTGGGTTGGTCCCGGGGCTAAGTGGGCTAAGTGTGCTGGTCCCGATTTAAACGGGCCAAACGGTCCTGGTCTTTGTGGTCATTTTGTAGGCACCGGCCCGAGACTGGGCCCACGAACTAATGGTCTCGGGCTAAACGGTCTCGGCCCACGGGCTTAGTAGGCCCAAGTGGGTCCAACAGATAATTTTTTTAAATATTTTTTTATAGAAATTAGACAAAAATATTGTAAAGAGATATTCAAAGCAATGTGTTATAATTTTATTATAGAATTACAAAAATATGGCAATATCTTTCTTAGTCTTCCTCCCCCCAATGGAATGAGCACAACAAGCTGCTAATACCATCATTGAGAATAAAAAGAACGAATCAAGATGTGCCAAAATACAAGTTACATAATATACTAATTTTTGTTCATACAAGTTACATGGTATCTCTTACAAACTTCATAAAATCTTCAAGGTTCAGAGGAATTCCCGTTGGTGGTGGCGGAAAAGAAGATTGGTCATCACCGCTTCTGGGCGAAGCAAAATCCTCCGCAAGTTCAACTAGCATTTCTTCGTAAGTTTCATCTACCTCTGGTTGTGATTCAGCAAGTCCAAAATTTCTTCTTTCCTAACGGATCCAATCTCTGAAAAGTACTGATTTTTCAAAGCTATCCCTCATAGACGCTCTATAGTCACCGAGTTGAAGTCTTGCTTGACTGAAAGCGCTCTCCTATGCCACTGTTGAAGCTTGAATAGTTAAAATGTCTCGGGACATCCTTGAAAGAATCAAAAATTATTTTTCTTTGTCCTTCCACCATTCCAAAATATTAAAGGAGTCGTCGGGATTCACTTCCTCAATTCTCTGTGACAAATAAACTTCAA
Source organism: Nicotiana paniculata (assembly GCA_005239505.1). NCBI lineage: Eukaryota > Viridiplantae > Streptophyta > Magnoliopsida > Solanales > Solanaceae > Nicotiana > Nicotiana paniculata. Next base: position 32,796 of record ML308780.1, on the reverse strand, counting down.
GCTCATTTAGTTGTGAAAAATCACTACTACTAGAACCTGGAGAACCCTTAAACCCCGCCTAAGCACTAAGTGCTCTTACTCCCACAGTTCTTTTAGATGATTGAGAATCAGAAGAACAAGGAGTTGGAATATTTGGTCTAACATGATTTAATGCAACTTGATAAGCATTATAAATAGCTTGAGCATTCATTCTAATTGAGGCTATTGCTTCCGGAAGTTGAGACAACTCCTCAGCTTCAAGTGCTAAACCATTATAAACAGTTTCATACCAAAATTGAGGACCTCCTAATTTTATTATAGGATTTAAAAAAGCATCAACACCATAAATAGGGGGAATTTGGAAAAATATTTTTTAAAATTTTTTCTCATAGAATCAATAGCAAGTTTATAAATTTCCCCACCCTTTGAAAAATTAGCAAACAAATTTGCAAGTTCTGCAATATAAACTAAACAGTTAGAAATAGTAGGATAATATTACCCAGAAAATTCATTTGTAGCAATATGGATTTTTTCTAAAAAATCTACAAGCATTTTAACATTAGCCCAATCCCCATTCGTAAGGTGTTCATTATCATCACTTACAGGTGCATTAAATAACGCAAATATTGTTCATATTCATATTTATATTTATAAATATCGCTCTTTACAATTGTAAGAGGAAAACCTTTATAAGTAGGATTAAAAACTTTTCTAATATAATGCAAAAAGTTAGGGTCAGAAGGAAAACTAAAGGGTAAGCACATAACGGTTACCATTTTTGCTAATTCTTCCCGATATTTTTTTGGATCATAATATAAAATACCGCCAGTAACAGTGTTAATTTCTGGTTGAAATTGATTTGACCCGGTACTAAGGTCAGCCTGACTAGGAGTAGGTACTCTTTCCCCCTCGGACAAAGTTTTCATACGAAGATATTTGACTCTATCTTGAGGGTGTATCAATATGTGTCTAGCCAAATTTCCTCTCACCCATCCCCCCCTCCCACCCCGCGATCCAAAATATTTAAAAGCTAACTCCTTGCCACAAGTTTTACACTTAACCTTATTTTCTGGAATTAGTTGAGTAAAAAATGACCAAATAATAGATGTTTCAATCTGTTTGGTACGTTGTCTAGACAAAAGTAGGGGAAGTAACAGGAGTATCAGACGGGGCATCATTTGGATTATCGCTAGTTGGGTTAACTTCAGGAGCAGGACTAGTGGGTGTATCATCATCCAGTTGAGTTTCATCAAAATCTATTTCCTCATCATCATTTCCATCAATAGTTGGATTAGAATAAAAAGCATTCATTATTTAATTCTTCACCAGCTCCAATATTATGGCAAAATTGACTCTAAGTAAATTGTGATAAACTATTATCACTATCAAGAACAGCAGGTGTAGGACGGATATGTGGTTTGTTTCAGGGAGCCGGGGGAAATGGAGGAGGAACAAAGTGACCACTAGATTCGTCACTCTTGGATTTTTCTTTATTTTTACTAAACATTATTTTTAAGGAATAATCCATCTTAATTAATCAAGAAATAGAAAGTAAATAAAACAAACAAAACTATAATATTAAAACTTAAGAGTTGGAACGAGTTTACCGAATTGACGAACAACTTGTTGAAAATTGATTATCGTTAAAGACTTGAAGACTTCAATTCACCAACTTCACAATTTTTTCACAAATTGTAATAATAAAGTAAGCAATGGTAGCAATTATAGAAAAAATTAAGAGAGAGATTGTGATAGTTTGATGATTTTGTAAGAAAAATGAGAGAATGGGGAGGTATTTATAATTGAAAAATGGGAAAAACTGTAATTATAAAAAGTTTGAGGTTAAAATAAAGNGGGGGGGGGGGGGGGGGGGTTAAAATGGCTATTATGTAAATAGCCAACGACTATTTTTAAAGGCTAACGACCAAATTTTTCAAAGCTAAACGGACCAGTTTTTTTTTATTTTAAATTTTGATTGTTGGGATTGTTTGGGCCCGCCAAGGACCAGTACGGTCCCGGTCTCAAACGGTCTCGGTCCTGCGATCTTTTTTTGAAGAACCGACCCAGAAGGCCGGATCAGGCCCATGGTCCCGGTTCTAACCAGTTAAGGCCCGTTTAGGCCCAGAAGACTGTTTGGTCTGCGATCCCGGGCTTGAACCAGCCCACTTGCCACCCTTAGATAGGATATGAACTTTTGAGCATGTATTGACTATTTTATATAATATTTGACTAGTTTCGAGTCGTTTGGCACCGAGTTGAGGGTCTAAAACATAATTTTGGACCGGAAAGAAAAGCTTTGAGACGAGGTAAGTCTCTTTTCTAACCTTGTAAGAGGGAATTAAGCCCATAGGTGAATTGATTTAATATGTTCTCCTCTTTTTTTTGGCTACATTCGCACCAGGTGAGGAGAGTCCGTACATAGCTACTAATTATGCTTATGTCCGGGCAGTTTAAGACCAAAATCACGTGATACTTGCGATATTCGTGTTTGCAATAAATTTTGAACATACAAAAAATAAACTGCAACCACAAAAGAATAAAGTGGTTTATTAATAAAAATTGCGGTTTACAACTCTGTTTATCCCTTGATTCATCCTCCAAATTGTTCTCTGTGATTTGAGGGTTAGATCAACGTATTCTCTAACATAGGTTGATACGCACCTCTATGGATTATTTAATCTCCATGAAAGTCGATCATTGTATGGATATTCTTCTTGAAGTATTTAATTATAAAGAAGAACATCTATTGATCACGATATTATTTTATGCCTTGATCCCTTTGTGAATATGTCGGGAATTTGTAGGATTTTTAGACCCTCTTCAAGGGAATATGTATCCCTTTTTATATAGGTGTGCATTAGGGTTTAGGCTAGAGTAACTTCTAAGAAACCCTGATAGACTCCTAGGATCCGGTAGTATCTTAAATTTAGGATTTAGCTTGATCCTTTAAAATCGCAATGTCTACAAATGCCCCATAGTTCAAGGTTTGTCGGGGTGTAGGCTTGCCAAAACTTGAAGACAAGACTTGAAGTACTCGACCATCGCAACAAATGATTTTGAAACTTGGAGTTTTCTATTTACATGAGGAAAAGATGAAGGGTAGAACCGGTCCTACTAGGCGTGCCAATTTGTTTGCAATTAATTTTCAACATACGAAAAATAAACTGCAACCACAAAAGAATAAAGTGGTTTATTGATAAACATTGCGGGTTAAAACTCTGTTTATCCCTTGATTCTTCCTCCAAATTGTTCTCCGTGATTCGAGGGCTGGATCAACTATTCTCGAACATAGGATGATACAAACCTCTCTGGATTATTTAATCTTCCTGAAAGTCGATCATTGTATGAATATTCTTCTTGAAGTATTTAATTATCAAGAAGAACATCTATTGATCACGACATTATTTTATGCCTTGATCCCTTTGTGAATATGCTGAGAATTTGTGGGATTTTGAGACCCTCTTCAAGGGAATAAGTATCCCTTTATATAGGTGTGCATTAGAGTTTAGGGTAGAGTAATTTCCAAGAAACCCTGATAGACTCATAGGATCCTATAGTATCTTGAATTTAGGATTTAGCTTGATCCTGTAAACTTTCGATGTCTACAATTCGTACCCTACTTGCTAATTTAAATGCTTAAATCACTTGATAAAGGAATTGTAAAAGGTCGAATTTCATTTACTTGAGTTTTGGATGGGTTACTTGACCGTTAATGAGAATTGATATTTTCTTGAATATTGACCCTTTAATAATCTTTCAATAGGTCATTTATAAAGTATTTCTCTTCTTGTGGAGCGAGCCGAACGCCTCGGTAATCTGAGTTAGGTCCTCCTGAAGGCCAGGAATCACAATATTTTACAGGTGATGCATGAGCTGGTCCCATTGGAGCATCCATAACTGGGACCTGGTCCTGATCCGACGCAACTTGTGGATCTGCAGGTACTACCTCAGCTGCTGTGCGGGCTGCACCTATGCCCCTACCACGACCTCTATCGCGGCCCTGGCTGATGGTACTAGTGGCTGGCCCTCCTGACCGATAGCACGAGTCCTCACCATCTATGAGAGAAATAAACAACATATGTTTAGTTTTCAGAATAAACAGATTCACACGACAAGAATCCAAGAATGGGAAGTATTTTCCTAAGGGTTATGCAGCCTCTCAAAGATAAGTACATACGTCTCCGTACCGATCCACAAGACTCAACCAACCCGCTCATGACTCGTGAGACCTATGTAACCTAGTCTTAGATACCAACTTGTCATGACCCAAAACCTAAAATGTCGTGATGGCGCCTATAGATGGTACTAGGTAAGCCGACTTTCCTAAAAATACTTTAGAAATCAAATATAAGGTAATGTAAAACTTTCCATATTAGGAACTTTTCATAAAACTCAAAATAGAAACAAAGTACGGAATACTAGCCCCAAACATTAGGGTGTCACTAAGTCACGAGCGTCTAAGTATCAAAACTAATACAACCCAATGTCAAAACATCAGTACAAATTATAAAGAAATATAGAAGGAGTAACAAGCTCCTGCGGACGCTGGCAGCTACCTTTCAGTATCTAGTTTTTGCACACGCCTGGACTCAACGGTCTCCGTGCTCAGACACATCTGGATCTGCACATGAAGTGCAAGGTGTAGTATGAGTACAACTGACTCAGCAAGTAACATAAATAAATAAGGAATTGAGAAGTAGTGACGAGTTATACGGAACAGTTTAGTTGATAATTTTTTACAGTTAAGAGAAAACACGAGTAAAATAATTTGCATAATTACCAAGTTCAAATAAACAAAATATCGGCTAAATACAGCAACAAAAGGAAAACATATGCAACCTCATAGGTTCCGTCACTCAAGCCCTCAATCACTGGACTCTCATCCCTCAATCCACACGCTCAATAGGTACTTGCGCTATAATCTGCACGGACAACTCATGTGCTATAATATCATATCAAAGCCCGCACGGACAACTCACATGCCACCATATCACATCAAAATCCGCATGGACAACTCACGTGCTAAGGTACAATACCTCACAAACAGGCCCTCGGCCTCACTCAGTTATGAACCTCTCTAGTCTCACAACCCTCAATAAAGAAAGGGAAAACAACCCAAATCAAAGTATTAAAGTGTATCAGCAGGGAAATAACAGATACTGAGGTAAACATGTACAAGAATCACTATGACTGAGTATAACTACCATGAGAAGGTACATATCCCAAGCATGATCTCTAACATGAAAGGCAGTTAAGTTTCTAGTAGACAAGAATGCATATAAACACAAATACAGGCTATTAGACTTCATAGTCTCACGGGACAGACCAGGTCTCAATCCCTCATGGAGTACAGTCGCACGCCCGTCACCTAGCATGGTTGTCACCTCCAAACAATCACATTATACCAAAATCCGGGTTTCATACCCTCAATACCCGATTTACAACTGTTACTTACCTCAACCGCGAATAATTCCTACTCTGGAATGTCTGTTCCCCTCGAACCGGCCTCCAAAAGTCCCGAATCTAGTCACAAGCAGTACAATATGATCAATATGGCTTGAAGCGCATTTCAGTGATATTGATGTCCGTTTGGGATTCTGAGCCTCGGAATAGCTCAGTATGGTTATTCTAGAGTTGGGAGCGTGATCGGAAGTGAATTCAGATGTCCGTAGGTCATTTTATAGTCATTTGGCTAAAGATAAAAATTTGAAGGTTTTTGAGAAATCCGACCGAAAGTGGAAATTTTGATATCGGGGGTTGGAATGAGATTCCAGAAGTTGGATCAGGTCCGTAATGTCGAATATGACTTGTTTACAAAATTTGAGGTCAATCGGACGTGATTTGATAGGTTTCGGCATCAGATGTAGAACTTGGAAATTTCTAAGTTCATAAAGTTTGAATTTTAGTGCGATTCGTGATTTCAGGTTGTTTGATGTGATTTCGAGGCTCGACTAAGTTCAAATGAGGTATTAGGACTGGTTGATAGGTTCGGCTGAGGTCCCGGGGGCCTCGGGCATGTTTCGAATGCTCAACGGGTCGATTCGTGCCTTATGAGGATTGCTGGTTTTTCTGGTGTGAGAGCAACAGATATTTACACAATGCGATCGCATGAGAGAGTCCATGATTGCATAGTGAAATTTGGGAGGCTGCTGGATTTTGGCTTATGCGATCGCAGGTAAGTGTATGCGATCGCACAGTGCAATTTGGGAGGCTGCTGGATTTTGGTTTATGCGATCGCAGGTAAGTGTATGCGATCGCACAAAGGGAAAAAATGAGGCTTCAAGCTTATGGCTTGTGTGATCGCGAGGTTAAATGTGTGATCACACAGTGTATGTTTAGAGGCTTCTGGGGATTTTCCTATGCGATCGCGGCTATAGGGTGCGATCGCATAGAGGGTTGGTCTGGGCAGTGAGCTATTTTAAAACGGGATTTTGGCCATTTCCTCATTCTTTCTCATGGTTGGGGCGATTTTGGAGGATTTCAAAGGGTGATTTTCATCAAGCATCAACAGGTAAGTGAGATGAGATTTTGGTAAATTCACTGAGCGGAGTTGGGACATTATATAATTTGAATTGTTGCAAATATTAGAGTATATTTTCATTGGTTTGTCTTTATTTGGATAGTTTGTGGGCGTTGTGCGTCCATTGGAGTCATCAGAAGGTCTTGGAAGCCGGTTATGGACTTTCGGAGCAAGGTAAGTCTACTTTCTAACTTTGTGAGGGGGAATTGTCCCCCTAGGTGAACTAATTAAGTATGTGCTATTATCTTCGGGGGATACGTATGCACGAGGTGACGGGAGTCCGTGCGTAGAAACTATTATGCCATGTCCGGGTAGTCTAGGACCCACTAGCTTGCTTTACTTGTTGTACTGGTGACCTTGTCAATAAATTATCATGTGATTCTTTCAATTAGTATTTAAATCTCTCAGAATGATAGAGTTTACTTTTCTTAATCACCTAGAAGGAGAATTGATTCTTCCTTGGATAATTGTGTTTCGGATAAACCTATACCATGTCGAAATTGGCAAGTAAATCTCCAGAAAAGTTTTAAATATTATACTCATGTTTAGTAAAAGGAGAATTTTATCACTTCCTTGAATAGCTAATTTTCCTGATAAAAATGTGGTTTATTGGTGTGAATATGTGTAAGTTTGGGTGCCTGAGTCGCATGTATGATTCGCGAGCAGGATGACCCTGTATTTATGTATATGCATATGAGCACCTGAGTCGCAGGTATGATTCGCGAACAGGTTAGCCTTATGATTATTATGTTGACCGCGTCGCATGATTGATTCGCGAACAGGGAAAATAGATGCATCTATGGTTCGGGTCGTTCGACCCTCGGCAGTGCACAGTTTATGTTTATGTTGGTTCGGGCCGTCGACCCTCGGCATTGTTTGCGCATGATATTTACTGCGTATTTGTTGTGATTTATACATGTTTATCGGCTTAAGGAAGTTTTAATGGCCAGTCACGAGAATTTATGTGTAAAATGTGAAATAAATCTGATGTTTCTTATCCCGGATTATGATTTAAATTGTCAATTGAAATGACGAAGAATTAAAGTGTTAAATGGAAGGAGTTGATATNGATTTTAATAAATTGTCTATGACATTCATGCTTAGTGTCTCACTTGAATATACTAAATTGACCTCTAGCAAGTGTCTAATTCGACCTCTCGTCACTACCTCTTTGAGGTTAGGCGGGCGACTTACTGAGTACACGTTGTTTCCGTACTCATGCTACACTTGTTGTGCATTTTCATTGCACAAGTACTTTCATAGCGACGTGGTTGGTCTAGGACTTAGGCGAGCTGCATCATCTGGAGGCGATCCGCAGCTGACAGAGTCTCCCTCATATTGTATTTATTTCCATTATATATTCCTTGTCCAATTTGTATTTTGGACAAGCTTTGTAATATTTGTGAAATTCTTAGAATTTGCTCAGGTACTTGTGTCACTGGGTTCTGGAATGTGTTTGGGATTTAACTGAATAAAGGGAATAGTTACCTGTCGTATTTANACAAGCTTTGTAATATTTGTGAAATTCTTAGAATTTGCTCATGTACTTGTGTCACCGGGTTCTGGGATGTGTTTGGGATTTAACTGAATAAATGGAATAGTTACCTGTCGTATTTATTTGATAAATTTTTATTCGTTTTTATGACTTGTAAGTGAAAGGTAACAATTTTCGGAAAAAAATGTTAAAACAGGAAATTATATCAACTAATTAAAGATTTGCTTTCCTGACGGTGGTGTCCGGCGCCATCACGACCTTAATAGATTTTGGGTCGTGACAACTTGGTATCAGAGCACTAGGTTCCCGTAGGTCTCACGGGTCATGAGCAAGTCTAATAGAGTCTTGCGGATTGGTACAGAGACGTCTGTACTTATCTTCGAGAGGCTACAGGGCTGTTAGGAGTACTTCCCTTCTTGATTCCTCATCATGCGATTTGATTCCTTTAAGGTTTATGCCTAAGTTTATTCCTACTCAATCTTACGCGTCGCGAAGCGCTTGCCATGAATCAGGAATTTGAGGAATTGATATGGTGCTACGCATATGGTGCGAGATGTTTCCCATGCGTAGTTGGTTGGGGCTGTTGTTGTTGCCCTGCAGAAGAATATTATGTTGTTTCAACTCAGTTGCTGTGTTTCTGAGAACTTTGAGGCATTTGGATTATGAATGGTCCGGTTGAGGTTGATAAAGTAGTAAGACTTGGTGTTTTCAAGTAATGTGGAGTATTCACCTGTGACGTGTTATCGTCGTCCTTGATCGAATGAAATGTATTAAGTTCGTCATTGCCATGGTTTCTTCGGGTGCATGGGGCCAGAGTATAGTGAAGAAGTATTGAAGAATACGGTTGGAAGAGAATGATATTGAATTGAGGCTAGGCGGTGGTTCCATTTCAAGGAGGCCAGGTGTAAGAAGCGAAAGTCGAGAAGTCGCAAAGTGGGGGAGCGACAACATAATGGTGAATTAGAAGGTATTGTAGCGCAGTTAGTAGATGTCCATGGGGAGCGGGCATACTGGTAAGGTTGGTGAATGATAACGGGATTAGGATGGAGTATTGATGTCGTAGAGATAGTGTAGTACAACGTCGTTGGAAGGTGTCAGTTGGTTAATTACATAGGTGGGTTACCTCCTGTGAGTAGGTTAGCGGTCGTGTGGTTGGCAATTTTCTGTGAGGGATTCTAGTGGTTGTTCGGTAGGAGGCAAGATATGTGAATTATGCTAGAGAATTTGAGTGATTAGGGAGTGCTAGCAAGAGAATTTGGAAGAATTGGACGGATCGGTTGAGCAAGATTCATGTTAAAAAAGGAGAAAGGATCTCAGCAGGGTCTAGAGTGGTGCCAGGAGTAGCTTCGGGCTAAGTGGGGGAGTCCCACCACCTGCAGTTGGGTTGCAGGATTGTGTTATCATAGGGTTGCGGATTGTCGGTGTGTTGGCAAGTTATTTCAGCTAAGGGGAAAGGAGTAAAATGGTGATCGTGCGTGGGATTTGATAAATGTGTGCAAAGGTTGTCCCTGTTGGACCAGGGTTAGGCTTTGAAAGATTCAGAATTTATGCTTAAGGCATAGGCGAGTTGTAAGGGTAGTGACTCAGTCACGTGTTTCATTGAAAAGGGTGTTCATGTGCTAGGAGAGCCTTGGAGTTGATTGTATTCAGGACTAGTCAGAGTGGGTGACTCTCAATAGCGGTCCTAGTGAATTCAAAGTTAAGAATGCGGCGTTTAAGGGTTAAAGGCAGTCATATGATCAAGAATTGAGCTTTTGCAGTGTAATTTCAGAGAAAGGGAAAAAGGTTGGAGTGTTCTATGTTATTTTCAGCATGCAGGGTAGTATTGGAGGAGTGAGAGAAATAAACTCCAGGTTGTAGAAAGATTATCAGGAGGGTATGAGACGGGTTGTGAGATTTAGGTGGCATGGTCTCGTGAATCAAGGTCACTCGGGATGAGTGAGGGTTGAGTTTGCTATGAGTTGAAGGAAGTTACTATTATTCCCGAGGCAATTGAAGATGATTAAAAGAAGATAGATTGATTATCCATGGTTGAAATGGCACATTTACGACAGTGATCAGTTCCTTCGATGTGATTAATTTATGCATGTGGTTTGTGCCGGTGTGTGCGGGGCTTGTCAGCCTTCGTAATAGATTTCATGTGGGAGCATTCGAGTGCTATGGCCTGTCAAGTGTAGGCGGATCCCAGAAGGGTTATGGTGGTATAAACTACTACTTAAGGATTTGCATGTTGGGTGATTGTGGGAATTCACTCGTGTGTTGAGGTGGTACTCTTGAATTGAGTTAAGTAAAAGGTTTCTGTATGATGAAATGTTCACCCTATTGGTGGTTCAGAAGTTATGATGGAATTTTTGCGCTATCTCATAATTGCATGTTAGGTGCGGTAAGCAGTATGTAACCGTGAGTAAGAATTGAGATTGAGGTTCGGTGTTAACAAGGATGTCATGAGCTCGGACGAGCAAGAAAAAGAGTGATTTGAAAGTTCAGAGTAAGCTGGTGTTATCTTCAGTATCACCTGAGATCGATATTCGGGGAAAGAGGCTTTGTACCCTAGTCATGAGTTCTTGGTGTGTTTTGCAGTATTAGTTTGGTCGGTGATGCAGGTGTGCAGACTTGTTACCTGGTATGGAAGGTCGTGGGAGCGTAACCACGAGAAGATTGTATAAGTGTGACATGTAGTCACTTAATGGATTGAAGATTTGTACTGACTATAAAGAAGTGCAATATTGCTTATTTGAGAATTTATGCCTGGAAGGCGTTCAGTTCATTTGGTTGTGGATTATGGGATGTTTGTCCCGGCTATGATGGTTGTTCTCGCATATTGTGAGAGAAATTGGGTTAATATGGACCCAGGTAAAGCTATTAGCTTAGTTTGGTGCGAGCAAGGTAGACTAGATATTTTTGGATAGATTTAAATATGATTATGGGCTCCGTATGAGCCAGGCATGTTCATTTCAGTAGGGGCGCTTTTCATGGAAGGGTATTAGAACAGCAGCTGTTGTTCCGTCTTCATCAAATTCATGTGATAATATGATTGTGCCGTGTGAGTTGTGAAACGGCTTGATAATTTCTTATGTGTTGAGATCTCCGCGTAGTGATGATGTTATGTGAGGAGGACAGCTCTTGATATCCAGAGTATATATATATATATATATATATATATATATCGCACCTCAATCGTGCTTGAGTTTTGTGCTCATATGGCTTTATCAGTCTCCCCAGGATGGTATTATGCACTTAGCGTGCTTATGATCGATATTCAGTAATTTGTAATATTGAGCAATTCAGCTCCGTGTATATTTCCTTATGTGAATTTTATGATGGAATCGGGTGGCACGCCGCCACGGGTATTATATTTGGATCGGGTTGCATGGCCCAACAGTGTGATGATGAGTAAGGTTCCTATATTTATTTTCTTATGTTTTACTTCCTATTTTCTGAAGAAAGTTTGTATTAGTTGCGTGAGTTGAGTAGTCCCTTCTTGAGTCATTCCTTATGTATCGTGTTCGAGTTGTGGCCTATTGGCGCGATGTGGTATCATGTGAGACTGTTGGTCATGTTTGGGGTGATTTGTTGTCTGAGCAGTTCATACTGGGTGAGACAAGATTATCGGATCAGGGATCAGTGTGATAAGGTTATGTGAAGTGTATATTAAACAACAAATACCATTATTCGGTTCATAATGAGGTGATGATTCTAGTCAAGATGAGATATTCAATGATTTGTTAACTCTGCAGTTGGGTATGAATTTCTACACATCTCCTCCGTTGTGGTGGTATCGTCGGCATTATATCGGGATGTATGTATATTTTTTATGAGGTGCATCGGGAGCATCAGATCCGTGAAATTTTGGCTATTAAGGTTCAGGGAACGCCATTGTGGTTAGATGATGAATTTTGCGGTGCATGGTGCTAATTCAGCAAAGGTATGCAGTCATGTTCTGGTATATCGTGTGGTAGTTGATATGGTGTTTATATATTGGAACTAGGCCTGGCAGAGAAATTTCAGGTATTGGAACTGGATTCTGAGCTTATTATATGGATAAAAGAGGAAATCTTCAGATTTGATCAAGCTAATGTAGTCAATTGGGTTGTGGTAGCACGGGCAGGTGCACAAGGTGTTAAACAGTGATTTCAGATAACTCCAGAGCAGTTCTTAGCACGTTCGAGGACGAACTTCTGTTTAAGTGGGGGAGAATGTAACGACCCGACCGGTCATTTTGAGCTCTAGTGCGTCGTTCAGCGGTTTGAAATCATGAGCAGCTCCATTTCAGGTATTATGACTTGTAGGTGTGGTCGGAATTGAATTTCGAAAAGTTTAGAGTTGATTTGGAAAGAAAATTCTCATTTCAGAATCCTTAAGTTGGAGAAATTGACTAAGATTGAAATTTTTAGTAAACGACCTCTGAATCAGGATTTGAAGGTTCCTGCAGGTTCGTATGATGATTTCGGACTTGGGCGTATGTCCGGATCGGGCTTTGGATAACCCGGGAGCGTTTCAGCGCATATTGTGGAAGTCTGCATTTTAGAAGAAATTTCCTAAGTTTTTCTTGAAGCGCATTTCAGTGATATCGATGTCTGTTTGGGATTCCGAGCCTGGGAATAGCTCTATATGGTGATTCTGGAGTTGGGAGCGCGATCGGAAGTGAATTCGGATGTCCGTAGGTCATTTTGAAGTCATTTGGCTAAAAATAGAAATTTGAAGGTTTTTGAGAAATCCGACCAGAAGTAGAAATTTTGATATCGGGGGTCGGAATGCAATTCCAGAAGTTGGAGCAGGTCCGTAATGTCGAATTTGACTTGTGTACAAAATTTGAGGTCAATCGGACGTGATTTGATAGGTTTCGGCATCGGATGTAGAACTTGGAAATTTCTAAGTTCATAAAGTTTGAATTTTAGTGTGATTCGTGATTTCAGCGTTGTTTGATGTGATTTCGAGGCTCGACTAAGTTCAAATGAGGTATTAGGACTGGTTGGTAGGTTCGTTTGAGGTCCCGGGGGCCTCGAGCGTGTTTCGAGTGCTCAACGGGTCGATTCGTGCCTTGTGAGGATTGCTGGTTTTTCTGGTGTGAGAGCAGCAAATATTTACACAATGTGATCGCATGAGAGGGTCCGCAATCGCACAGTGCAATTTGGGATTCTGATGGATTTTGTCTTATGCGATCGCACGTAAGTGTATGCGATCGCACAGTGCATTTTGGGAGGCTGCTGGATTTTGGTCTATGCGATCACAGGTAAGTGTATGCGATCGCACAGAGTAAAAAAATGAGGCTTCAGGCTTATGGCTTGTGAGATCGCAAGGTTAAATGTGCGATCGCACAGTGTATGTTTAGAGGCTTCTGGGAATTTGTCTATGCGATCGCGGCTATAGGAGTGCGATCGCATAGAGGGTTGGTCTAGGTAGTGAACTATTTTAAAACGGGATTTTGGCCATTTCCTCATTCTTTCTCATGGTTGGGGCAATTCTGGCGGATTTCAAAGGGTGATTTTCATCAAGCATCAATAGGTAAGTGATTCCTTCTCATCTCAAATTAAATACAAGGTATATTCATGGATTAAAACATGAAAAGTATAAAAAATGGGGTTTTTGGAGGAAAAACCTAGAAATTTTATTTTGGATTTCTACCACGAATTTGAGCATAAATTTAGAGTAAATTGTATATTTGAGCTAGTAAGGCTATGGGTAAAGTATATCTTCGAGAAATTTCAAAATCTGGGCACGTGGACTTGAGGGCATTTTGGTAAATTCACTGAGCGGAGTTGGGAAATTATATAATTTGAATTGTTGCAAATGTTAGAGTATATTTTCATTGGTTTGTCGTTATTTGGATAGTTTTGGGGTATTGTGCGTCCATTGGAGTTGTCGGAAGGGCTTGGAAGCCGGTTATGGACTTTCAGAGCGAGGTAAGTCTCCTTTCTAACTTTGTGAGGGGGAATTGTCCCCCTAGGTGAACTAATTAAGTATGTGCTATTATCTTCGGGGGCTACGTATGCACGAGGTGACGGGAGTCCGTGCGTAGCTACTATTATGCCATGTCCGGGTAGCCTAGGACCCACTAGCATGCTTTACTTGTTGTATTGGTGACCTTGTCAATAAAATATCATGTGATGCTTTCAGTTAGTATCTAAATCTATGAGAAGGATAGAATTTACTTCTCTTAATCACCTAGGAGGAGAATTGATTCTTCCTTGGATAATTGTGTTTCGGATAAACCTATCGAGTTTGGAACCCTGTCGAAATTGGCAAGTAAATCTCCAGAAAATTATTAAATATTATACTCATGTTTATTATAAGGAAAATTTTAGCACTTCATTGAACATCTAATTTTCCTGATAAAAATGTGGTTTATTGGTGTGAATATGTGTAAGTTTGGGTGCCTGAGTCGCATGTATGATTCGCGAGCAGGATGACCCTGTATTTATGTATATTCATATGAGCACTTGAGTCGCATGTATGATTCGTGAGAAGATTAGCCTTATTATTATTATGTTGACCGCGTCACATGATTGATTCGCGAGCAGGTAAAATAGATGCATCTATGGTTCGGGCCGTTCGACCCTCGGCAGTGCACAGTTTATATTTATGTTGGTTCGGGCCGTCGACCCTCGGCATTGCTTGCGCATGATATTTACTGTGTATTTGCTGTGATTTATACATGTTTATCGTCCTAAGGAATTTTTAATGGCCAGTCATGAGGAAGGAGAATTTATGTGTAAAATGTGAAATAAGTCTAATGTTTCTTATCCCGGATTATGATTTACATTTTCAACTGAAATGACGAAGATTTAAAGTGTTAAATGTGGAAGGAGTTAATATTATTTATTCCTGATTTTAATAAATTGTGTATGACATTCATGCTTAGTGTCTCACTTGCATATACTAAATTGACCTCTATCAAGTGTCTAATTCGACCTCTCGTCACTACCTCTCTGAGGTTAGGCGGGCGACTTACTGAGTACATGTTTGTTTTCGTACTCATGCTACACTTGTTGTGCATTTTCATTGCACAGGTACTTTCATAGCGACGTGGCTGGTCTGGAGACTTAGGCGAGCTGCATTATCTGGAGGCGATCCGCAGCTGACAGAGTCTCCCTCATATTGTATTCATTTCCATTTTAAATTCCTTGTCCAATTTGTATTTTGGACAAGCTTTGTAATATTTGTGAAATTCATAGAATTTGCTCATGTACTTGTGTCACCGGGTTCTGGGATGTGTTTGGGATTTAACTAAATAAATGGAATAGTTACCTGTCGTATTTATTTGATAAATTTTGATTCGTTTTTATGACTTGTAAGTGAAAGGTAACAATTTTCGAGAGAAAAAAAAATGTTAAAATAGGAAATTATATCAACTAAGATTGGATTGCCTGACGGTGGTGTCCGGCGCCATCACGACCTTAATAGATTTCGGGTCGTGACATTTTCCAAACTCCAAACATTTTGATAGCCACCCGGAATCACCCCGAGGCCCTCGGGACCTCAACCAAACATACCGACAAGTCATGTAACACCATACGAACTTAGTCGAACCTTCTAATCACCCAAAACAACATCAAAACACCAAATTATACTCAGTTTCAAGCCTAAGAACTTCTAAACTTCCAAATTCCGCAAACGACACTGAAACCTATCAAACCATGTCTGATTGACCTTAAATTCTACACACACATCAAATATGACACCACGAACCTACTCCAACTTCCGAAATTCCTGTAACAACCTGGCCGGTTATTTTGAGAGTTAGAGTCCCGATCCCCTAATAACTTCTTTCCCCACATTTGTTTCTGCTTCTGGGATTTTTCGGAGTGTTTGGTGGTGGAATTCAGAGAGTTTTGGGACACTTAGTACCTAGATATGATTTTAAGCCTTAGAATTTGGATCGCAGTCGGAACTGTGTGAAAACGGATCCGGAATGGAATTATGTCAACTCTATTAGCTCCGTTGAGTGATTTTGGGCTTAGAAGCGCGCCCGGAATGTGTTTTGAAGGTCTGTAGTGGATTTAGGGTTGAATTGGGGAAAGTTGAATTTTCGGCGATTTTGTTCAGTAGTGGAAATTTTGATATCGAGCTCGAAATGGAATTCTAGAAGTGGCTATAGGTTCATAGCGTCATTTGTGACATGTGCATAAAATTTGACGTTATTCGGACTAGGTTTGATGCGTTTCAGCGTCGATTGCAAAATTTGGTAAATCCTAAGTTCTTAGGCTTGAATCCGTGCTTAATTCATGTTTTTGATGTTATTCGATGTGGTTTGAAGGCTCGGCTAAGTTTAAGTGATGTTTTAGGAATGGTTGGTATGTTTAGTTGAGGTCTCGAGGGCCTCGAGTGAGTTTCGGATGCTTAACGGATTAGTTTGGGACTTAGGCATGTTGTTGCACCTGTTGTATTCGCACTTGCGGATATTGGACCGCAGGTGCGGTGCCACAGAAGCGGCTGGGTCAAGAAGAGGAAATGGACCTACGCAGCAGAGACTGCAGATGCGGCTGGGGACCGCAGGTGCAAAATCGCAGATGCGGCCCCAGCCCGGGTAAGTGACCTTCGCACCTGTGATGATTTTTCCGTAGGTGCGGGACCGCAGATGCGGCCCCATGAGCGCAGATGCGGATATCGCTAGGCAGAAAAGAGGATTTGGAGGGTTTGAAAATTCATAACACAAAATTTGATTTAGAGCTAGGCGGGAGATGATTTCTCGAGGGATTTTAAGGGAGAACTATTGGGTAACTAATTCTAACTCTATTTTGATCATATTACATTAATCTATTGTTGTTTTCATCGTCTAATTAAGGAATTTGAGGGTAGAAGTTTGGAAATATGGGAAAAGGTTCCCCAATTGTAAATATGAGGTTTGAATGGGAATTAGACGTCAGATTTGTATGATTTTTGTTTGAGTGAACTCATGAATGAATGGGTATTCATAATTTGTGATTTTTACCCAATTCCGAGCGTAGTTCCGGGGAGACATTTTGGGAATTTTTCCTATTGTCATTCCGTAGATTAGAATTCATTTTCTAAAGTAGTTACTTGTAGTATTATTTACATTATGCAATTGATTTGATTAGATTTGGGCCATTCGGAGATGGATACTCGTGGCAAGAGCGTGATATTGAGTTGACTTGAGCGGTTCGAGGTAAGTGGCTTGCCTAACCTTGTGTTGGGGAACTTCCCCTTAGGATGTTTGGTGTTATTTGATGTGTGAGTGCCGTGTACGTGAGGTGACGATTACGTGCACGGGATATTGTTGCAAAAATCTCGTTTTTCCTTTCTAAGTCATAAACTGTTTTCCCTTATTAAACTGCACTATTATGTTTAATTGCTTAGTTTAGATTAGGGAAGCATGCTTACGTGTTTAAACTGCCTATTTGACATTCTGTGTGACATGCTTAGTTCGGTCCCTATTTCCCCTTATTTGTGTTTACTCTAAACTATATAACTCGATGCCATGCCTATCATTTTATCTTGCACTGCATATTTACTTTGGGACTACGGACATATTCCGGGAGATCCCCCTCTCTTGCATATTTACTTTTGGGACTACGAACGTATTCCACAGTGGCGGACCCTAGATTTTATGCAAGAGGGTTCAATCTTATAAGTACATAACTCTAGTCTTAAAATAGTAGTTGTCAAGTGGGTTTAAATAAAATGTTTATACGAAATTTATGCAACTTTAATCCTAATTTACATATATACACAATATTATTTTTTGACAAAGTGGGTTCAGTTGAACCCGCTTGCCACCATATGCGTTCGCCACTGGTATTCCGGCAGATCCCCCAGCACTGCATATTTACTTTGGACTACGAACGTATTCTGGGAGATCCCTCTGCCTTGCATATCTATTTTGGGACTACGGACATATTCCGGGAGATCCCCAAGCACTGCATATTTACTTTTGGGACTACGGACGTATTCCGGGAGATTCCCATGTACTGCATAATCATTCGGAACTACGGGACGGTATCCTGGGATATTCCCTATTGTGTTTACCTTGTTCTGAGCCGAGGGCTACCATAACTCTAAATTTATGAATTTTTTTAAATTTGTTTACTGTGAATTTATATGTATATATCTTACTGTTTAATTTATTATATTTACCCCTGTAGGGCCTTAACCTAACCTCATCACTACTCGATCGAGGTTAGGCTTGGGACTTACTGGGTACCATTGTGGTGTACTCACGCCCTTTCCTGCACATGTTTTTCGTGTGCAGATCCAGGTACAATCTATCAGCCTCGGGGTAGTGCATGTTGTTGATTCCAGGAGACTTCAAGGTACTTCTGCTTGCGTCCGCAGATCCTCGGAGTCCCTTTCTACTCCCTCTTCTAGAGACTTCTTTATTTATCTTCAGACTTTGTATAGAGCTACATAGATTATAGAAGCTTGTGATTTAGCGACATTCCGGGTCTTGGGAGATTATTTTGTATATGTCGAGCGACACTATTTTTGTTATTTATAATATGTTGTTTTATCCTTTATCATTTGGATTTCTTTAAGTTTTTCCGTAATATTAGGCTTACCTAGTCGTAAAGACTAGGTGCCGTCACGACACCTTTCGGGGGGTTAAATTGGATCGTGACAAGTTGGTATTAGAGCTCTAGGTTCATAGGAGTCGTGAGTCACAAGCCGGTTTATTAGAGTCTCGTGGATCGGTAAAGAGACGTTCGTACTTATTTTGAAGAGGCTATGTGACTGTTAAGAACAATCATACTTCTTTGATTTTCTTGTCTTGCGAGTTATTGACATCAAAATTCTAAAATTCTAGTCTATTCTTTCTCACAGATGGTGAGGACCCGCACCGGGAGGACTAACGATCAGGCACCCGAGCTCCCTGTCAGAGCCGCCAGAGGCCGGGGTTGGGGTAGAGGACGACCACGTGGTGCAGCTTGAGCATCTGCGAGAGCTGCGACAGAGGAACCCCCAGCAGCTCCAGTTGGATGGCCGACACCGGAGATTCATATTGCTGCTCTAGCTCTACAGGAGACTTTAGCTCAGTTCATGAGCATGTTCAGCATTCTAGCTCATGCTGGACTACTTCTGATAGCTCCCGCTACATGTCAGGCTGGGGGAGGGGCACAGACTCCTGCAGCCCGTACTCCTGAGCAGAGGGTCTAGGTTGATCATGCCCTAGAGTTTATTCCTATGCCCCCAGTGGCTCCGGTTCAACATGAGACCATGGTAGCTTCTTCTAATGCAGAGCAGCTCAGACTTGAGAGGTATAAGAAGTACCACCCACCTACTTTCAGCGGACTAGAATCATATGATGCTCTGGGTTTTCTTGAGGAGTGTCATCGTATTCTCCGCACTATAGGCATTGTGGAGACGAGTGGGGTTTCTTTCACCACTTTCTAGTTAAGGGGAGCGGCATATCAGTGGTGGCGTGCCTATGAGCTAAGTAGTTCGGATGAGGTAGCCTCACTCACTTGGACTCAGTTTTCAGAGATGTTCTTGCACGAGTATGTCCGTCAGAGCCTCAGGGATGCTTGGTGCACAGAGTTTGAGCAGCTGCGCTAGGGTGTTATGACTGTGTCGGAGTATGCAGTCCGTTTCAATGAGTCAGCTCGACATGCACCGGCTTTGGTTGCCACAGTCAGAGAGAGGGTTCGTCGCTTCATTGAGGGACTCTACCCCAGTATTCAGACTAGTATGGCCAGGGAGTTTGAGATGGATATCACATATCACCAGGCAGTGAGTATTGCCAGGAGGGTGGAGGGCATGTTTGACCGAGACAGAGAGGAGAGAGAGGCCAAGAGGTCTCGAGAGACTGGTCATTATTCAGGAGCTCGTGCCCTAGAAACACGTTATGTGTAATGACCCGACCGGTCATTTTGAGCTCTAGCGCGTCGTTCAATGGTTTGAGGCCATGAGCAACTTCATTTCAGGTGATATGACTTGTCGGTGTGGTCGAAATTGAATTTCAGGAAATTTAGAGTCGATTTGGAAAGAAAATTCTCAATTCAGAAGCCTTAAGTTAGAAGAATCGACTAAGATTGGATTTTTGAGTAAACGATCTCAGAATCAGGATTTGAAGGTTCCAGCAGGTTCGTATGATGATGTCGAACTTGGGCGTATGTTCGGATCAAGTTTTGGATGACCCGTGAGCGTTTCAGCGCATATGGTAGAAGTAAGCATTTTTGAAGAAATTTCATAAGTCTTCGTTGAAGTGCATTTCAGTGATATTGATGTCCGTTTGGGATTCCGAGTCTGGGAATACTCCGTATGGTGATTCTTGAGTTGGGAGCGCGATCGGAAGTGAATTCAGAGGTCCGTAGGTTATTTTAAAGTCATTTGGCTAAAGATAGAAATTTGAAGGTTTTTGGAGAAATTCGACCGGAAGTGGAAATTTTGATATCGGGTCGGAATGCGATTCTGAAAGTTGGAGCAGGTCTGTAATGTTGAATGTGACTTGTGAGAAAAATTTGGGGTCAATTGGACGCGATTTGATAGGTTTCGGCATCGAATGTAGAAGTTGGAAATTTTAAAGTTCATAAAGATTGAATTATGATGTGATAAATTGTTTCGATGTTATTTGATGTGCTTTGAGGCCTCGGGCAGGTCCGCATTATGTTTTGGAACAGGTTGGTACAATTGTAGGGGGTACCGGGGGCCTCGGGTGGATTCCGGGTTATTAACAGATCAAATTTGAAGTTGAGGAGGAGTTGAAGCTGCTGGTGTCTTGTGTGACCGAACCTGCGAGGTTTTGACCGCAGGTGCGGCACCACAGGTGCGGCTAAGGTATCGCAGAAGCGGAAAAGGATGGCTTGGCTGGGGGCACAGGTGCGAGGTTATTTCCACACCTGCGGGAGCACAGATGAGGACAAGGGAGCGCAGGTGCGGAGAAAGCCGCAGGTGCGATAGTTTAGGTGCACCTGCGGGTTCGCAAGTGCGGGCGTAGTAACCGCAGGTGCGGAAGGACTGGAGGCAGTTTGCATTTTTATAACTGAGGTCTTGGCCATTTCTCTTCATTTTTCTCTTGGTTGGGCGATTTTTGGAGAGCTTCAAGTGGGTATTTTCGTCATCTACGTCAAGGTAAGTTGTTTCTACTCATCTCAAGTTAAAATACAAGGTTGTATATAGATTTGGTCATGGAAATTAGTAGAAATTTGGGATTTTTGAACAAAGACCTAGAATGTGTATTTTTGGATTTTAACCACGAATTTGAGCATGAAATTAAGTAAATTGTATATTTGAGTTAGTAAGGCTATGGGTAATCATTATCTTCGAAAAATTTCGAAATCCGGGCACGTGGGCCCGAGGGAAATTTGGTCAACTTTTCGAGCGGAGTTGGGAATTTATATAATTTAAATTATTATAAGTATATTTTCATTGATTTTCCCGTTATTGGATAGTTTTGGGACGTTGAGCATCAATTTGAGTCGTTGGAGGGGCTTGGAGGCCGGTTATGAATCTTCGGAGCAAGGTAAGTCTTCTTTCTAACCTTGTGAGGGAGAATTGTCCCCATAGGTTAACTAATTAAATATGTGCTACTATTTGTGGGGGCTACGTACGGACGAGGTGACGAGAGTCCATGCGTAGCTACTATTATGTATATGTCCGGGTAGTCTAGGACCCAAAAGTATGTTTTATTTGCCGTACTCGTAATCTTATTGATGAAAATAAAGTGTTTAAACCTTATCGAACTTGGTAAAAATGGATTTTTGGAAAAGATTTAAATACTATTTTTGTGACCCTTAAAAGAAAAATTTGTCATTTACTTGAGTATTTGTTTTCCCGATGTAGTCGGGGTGGACTGTTTGAATGTGCATGACTGTGTGTGACCGCTTCACAATTTATATTCCGCGAGCGGGGTAATTTATTCCACTACTCTCATGGGATCGGGCCGTACGCCACGACGGGTTAATAGATTCATCTATGGTTCGCGCCGTTCGACCCTTTGGTAGTGCACCGTTTACATTTATGTTGGTTTGGGCCGTTCGACCCTCGGCATTTTCCTGCGCATGATATTTAATGGATAGCATCTGTGATTTGAACTATTTTATTGTCTTAAGATATGAGTGGTTAACTAAGAAGACGAAAATGAGATTTATAATTTACGAAAGAAGTTGTCCTTTCCTACTGTTATATGTTATTTGATAGTAACATCCATGTTTGACATCACACTTGATTATATTAATTCGACCTCTAGTAAGTGTCAAAGTTGACCTCTCGTCACTACCTCTTCGAGGTTAGGCGGGATACTTACTGAGTACACATTGTTTTCGTACTCATGCTTCACTTGCTGTGCATTTTTATTGCATAGGTACATTCATAGCTAGTGGCCTTGCTTCACGCAGTGATGTGGCTGACTTGGAGACTTAGACGAGCTGCACCATCTGGAGACGACCCGTAGCCAGCAGAGTCTTCCTCAGATGTATTGTATTTCATTTTAAACTCATTGTCCAGTTTGTATTCCAGACAAGTATTGTGGTACATATATAATTCCTAGAAAATTTGCTCATGCACTTGTGACACCGGGTTCTGGGATAATTATGAGGTTCACTAATTATTATTTAATAAAATGAATAAGTAATTACTTTGAGAATTCTAAAATAAAGATTTAGTTTATTTATTAAGTATTGGCTTGCATGACAGTGCAGTCCGGCGCCATCACGACCTTAATGGATTTTGGGTCGTGACAACGTGATATCAGAGCACTAGGTTCCCTTAGGTCTCACGAGTCATGAGCAAGTCTAGTAGAGTCTTTCGGATTGGTACAGAGACGTCTGTACTTATCTTCAAGAGGCTACGGGGCTGTTAGAAGTACTTCCCTTCTTGATTCCTTAACATGCGATTTGATTCCTTTGAGGCTCATGCCTACGTTCCTTCTTACTCAATCTTACCCGCCGCGAAACGCTTGCTATGAATCGGGGAATTTGAGGAATGGTAATGGTACTACAGATATGGTGCATGATGTTTTTCCATGCGTAGTTGGTTGGGGCTATTGTCGTCGCTCTGCGGAAATATAATATGTTGTTTCGGCTTAGTAGCTGTGTTTTTGAGGGCTTTGAGTCTATGATCGGGTTGTTATGATGCTTATGATTGGTCACCGCACAGTATGGACGTGGTGATAAGAAGCTTGCCCATGTGTTGGGACAATGAATGACTTGGAAGGAGGTCTTCTCAGAGCGTGATTCCGAGATTTCAGTATTTTAGTTCCGGCGGAGGAAAGGCAATTGAACTATGAATGCTCAAATTGGGTTGAAAGAATAATAAGAATTGGTGTTTTCAAGTGAGGTGGAATATTCATCTATGATGTGGTATCGCTGTTTTTGATCGAATAGAAGGTGTTGAGTTCGTCGGTGCTATGGTTTCTTCGGTGGCATCAGGTCAGAGTGTTGTGGAGTAATATTGAAGAAGCGATTGTCAGAGGTCGTGGTGTGCGGTGGTTCAGTATTGAATAATGTATTTCTAATAAAGGCAGTTCAAGAAAGATGATCTTTAGAAAGGTTTGAAGTTGTGGTGATCTGTTGGTTTAAGTGCTACAAAGATAGTTATTGGCTTAAGGCAACGACTGGGCGGCAAGGGATAATGAAGGACACGTGGGAAGTGCCAGGTGATGGTTAAATTTCTAAAAGGCCAGGTGTAAGAAAAGGAGGTCAGGTAGTTGCTTGCAGGAGTGAGTTTAACCAAAGTGGGAGAGTGGCAGCATAGCATATGAGTTCTATGGTAAGATAGATACACCTCTTAAGGGGAAGTTTGGAGTGAATTGGGAATTTTAGTGGACGATGATGGGGTTCACAAACTTAAATTGAAATATTGGCTATTTCGACGGAAGGTTGGATACAACAGAGAGGAGTTTTTCGGGGTGAAGAAGGACGCAATACAAAGGTGAATTGGAAGATGTTGTCGCGCTTTTAGTAGATGTCCATAAGGAGCGGACGAACTAGTAAAGTTGGTAAATGAGGACGGGTGTAGGATGGGGTATGGATATCGTAGGGATTGTGCAGTACAACATCGTTGGAGGGTGTCAGTTGGTAATTTCCGCAGGAGGGTTATCTCCTGTGAGCAGGTTAGCGGTCGTGTGGTTGAAAAGTTTCTGTGAGGAATTCCAGTGGTTGTTCGGTAGGAAACCAAATATGTGAATGATGCTAGAGAATTAGAGTATTTGTGGAATGCTGACAGGAGAATTTAGAAGAATTTGACGGGTTGGTTGAGAAAGATCATGTCAGCAATGAAGAAAGAATTTCGGTGGGGTCTAGAGTGGTGCAAGGAGCAGCTTCGGGCTAAGTGGGAGAGTCCCACCGCCTGCGATTAGGTTGCAGGATTATTTTCTCATGCGGTTGTAGATTTTCGATGTATTGGCAAGTTATTGTAGCTAAGGGGAAAGGAGTAGAATAGTAATTGAGCATGGGATATGATAAAGGTGTGCAAGGGTTGGCCTTATTGAGTCAGGTTTAGGCTTTGGAAAGATTCAGGATTTATGCTTAGTACAGAGGTAATTTACAAGTGAAGGGATTCAGTCGGGTGCTTTATCAAGATGGGTGGTCAGGTGCCAGCGAAGCCGTAGAGTTGATTATCAGGACCAAGCCAGAGTGGGTGACTCTCAACAATGGTTCCAATGGATTCAAAGGTTAGAAGGTGGTGTCCAAGGATTCCAAGCCCACAGTATGGTTAAGAATCGAGTTTTTGCAGCAGAAGTATGGGAAAGAGAAAATGGTTGGAGTGTTCTACATTATCTTCGGCGTATAGAGTAGCATTGGGGTTCATAAAAAGAAGAAACTGACTTCGGGTTCATGGAAGGGTTATCGGAATGGATATACCAGTCAAGGATGTGAATATGCTGCAAGGAGGGCATAAAACGGTTCATGGGTCTGGAAACAAAATGGTCTCATGGAATAGAGTAACTCAAGGTGAGTGCGAATTGAGTTGCTATGTGTTGAATGGGGTTATGATTATCCCTGCGGTGAGTGCGAAGTGAATTGAGGTGCGAGATGGGTCGTGTTATATGAGCTTATGAAAAGTTTAATTGAATCTCACTGCGGTATCGTCGAGGTGTTAGTGTATGGGGATCGTGAGTTATTGTTCATATTGATCTATGGCTTGAGCCAAGTGGGGGAGTCTGTTGTTGATAAGTCGATTGCACGGCTGAGTGTTGTATTAGTTTCAGTTTGAGGTATACGGGTGAATCAACGTCCTGCAGAGATGGAGTTTAAGGATTTGCATGTATTGTAATTGGGGGAATTCACTCGTGTGTTGTAGTGGTTATTTTGAATTGAGGTAAGTAAAAGGTTTCTATATGATGAAGTTTTCACCCTATTAGTGGTTCAGAAGTTATGATGGAATTCTTGCACTATCTCATTTGGCATGGTAGGAGCGGTAAGCAGTGTGTAACTGGAAGTAAGGATCGAGGTTGCGATTCGGTGTTGACAAGGATGTCATGAGCTCAGATGAGCAATAAAATGGATTCAAATGTTTAGAGTAAGATGGTGTTGTCTTCAGCGACACCTGAGATCGGTGTTTGGTGAAAGAGGCTTTGCATCCTGGTTATGGGTTCTTGATTTGTTTTACAGCGTTAGTGGGGCCAGTGGTGGATGTGCAGACCTGCTACCTTGTGTGGAAGGTCGTGGGAGCGTGACCATGAGATGATCGTATGAGTGTGACGTGTAGTCACTTAATGGGTGGAAGATTTGGACTGAGGATGAAGGAGTGTAATATTGCTTATTTGAGAATTTATGCCTGGAGGGCGTTCAGTTTATTTGGTTGTGGATTGTGGGGTGTTTTTCCCGGACATGATGGTTGTTCTTGCGTATTATGAGAGGAAGTGGGTTAATATGGACCCAGGTAAGGCTATTAGTCTAGTGCATTGCGAGCAGAATCGGCTTGAAGTGTGTGAATGGATATAAATAGGATTATGGGCTCCATGTGAGTCAGATGTGCTCGTTTCAGTGTAGCGCTCCTTAAGGAGGGGTATTGGAATATTGGATGTTGTTCTGCCTTCGTTCATTTCATGTAATATTATGTTGTGCCGTGTGGGTTGTGAAACGGCTTGATAATTTCTTATGTGTTGAGATTTCCGGGTAGTGATGATGTTGTGAGAAGGATAGCTCTTGAGATTCAGATTATATATCGCACCTTAGTTGTGCTTGAGTTTTGTAGCATATGGCTCTATCAATCTCCCTAGGATGGTATTATGCACTTAGCGTGCTTGTGACCGGTATTCAGTATATTGTGGTAATGAGCAATTTAGCTCGGTGTGTATCTCCTTATGTAAATTTCATGTGTGGATCGGGTAGCACGCCACCATGGGTATCTTATTTGGATCGGGTTGCACGCTGCAACGGTGTGATGTTGAGTAAGGTTCCCTATGTCTATTTTCTTGTGTTTTTATTCCTACTTTTCGGAGGAAGGTTCATATTAATTGCGTGAGTTGAGTAGTTCCTTTCGTAATTCATTTTATTGTGTATCGTGTTCGAGTTGTGTCCTATTGGAACATTGTGGCATCATGTGAGACTGTTGGTCATGTCTGGGGTGATTTTTTGTCTGAGCAGTTCATACTGGTTGAGACGAGATTGTTGGACCAAGGATCAGTGCGATAAGATTTTGTGAAGTATATTAAAGGAAAAATACCATTAGTTGGCTCGTAATGATGTGATGATTCTAGTCGAGAGGAGAGATTCAATGATTGGTTAACTCTGCAGTTGCTTGTAAATTTCTACACACCTCCTCCATTTTGAGCTCTAGTGCGTCCTTCAGCGGTTTAAGGCCATGAGCATCTTCATTTCAGGTAATATGACTTGTCGGTGTGGTCGGAATTGAATTTCGGGAAATTTAGAGTCGATTTGGAAAGAAAATTCTCAGTTCAGAAGCCTTAAGTTGAAAGAATCGACTAAGATTGAATTTTTGAGTAAACGATCTCAGAATCAGGATTTGAAGGTTCCAGCAGGTTTGTATGATGATGTCGGACTTGGGCGTATATTCGGATCAGGTTTTGGATGACCCGGGAGCGTTTCAGCGCATATGGTAGAAGTAAGCATTCTTGAAGAAATTTCATAAGTCTGGGTTGAAGTGCATTTCAGTGATATTGATGTCCGTTTGGGATTCCGATTCTGGGAATAACTCCGTATGGTGATTCTGGAGTTGGGAGCGCGATCGTAAGTGAATTGGGAGGTCCGTAAGTTATTTTGAAGTCATTTGGATAAAGATAGAAATTTGAAGGTTTTTGGAGAAATCCGATCGGAAGTAGAAATTTTGATATCGGGGTCGGAATGCAATTCCAAAGTTGGAGCAGGCCTGTAATGTTGAATGTGACTTGTGCGCAAAATTTGGGGTCAATCGGACGTGATTTGATAAGTTTCGGCATAGAATGTAGAAATTGGAAATTTCAAAGTTCGTAAAGATTGAATTGTGATGCGATCCATTGTTTCGATGTTATTTGATGTGCTTTGAGGCCTCGGGCAAACCCGCATTTTGTTTTGGAACAGGTTGGTGCAATTGCACGGGGTCCCGGGGGCCTCGAGTGGATTCTAGGTGGTTAACGGATCAAATTTGAAGTTGAGAAGGAGCTGAAGCTGTTGGTATCTTGTGTGACCGCACCTGCGAGGTTTTGGCCGCAGGTGCGGCTAAGGTATCGCAGAAGCGGAAAAGGACGGGTTGGCTGGGGGGCGCAAGTGCGAGGTTATTTCCGCACCTGGGGGAGCGCAGATGCGGACAAGGGAGCGCAAGTACGGAGAAGGCTGGGGAAGGAGAAAGCCGCATGTGCGATAGTTTGGGCGCACCTGCACGCTCGCAGGTGCGGGCAAAGTAACTGCAGGTGCGGAAGGACTGGAGGCAGTGCGGATTTTTATAACCGAGGTCTTGGCCATTTCTCTTCATTTTTCTCTTGGTTGGGCAATTTTTGGAGAGCTTCAAGTGGGGATTTTCGTCATCTATGTCAAGGTAAGTTGTTTTTACTCATCTCAAGTTAAATACAAGGTTGTATATAGATTTGGTCATGGAAATTAGTAGAAATTTGGGATTTTTGAACAAAGACCTAGAATGTGTATTTTTGGATTTTAACCACGAATTTGAGCATGAAATTAGATTAAATTGTATATTTGAGTTAGTAAGGCTATGGGTAATCATTATCTTCGAAAAATTTCAGAATCCGGGCACGTGGGCCCGAGGGCAATTTGGTCAACTTTTCGAGCGGAGTTGGGAATTTATATAATTTAAATTGTTATAAGTATTAGAGTATATTTTCATTGATTTTCCCGTTAATGGATAGTTTTGGGGCGTTTAGCATCAATTTGAGTCGTCGGAGGGGCTTGGAGGCCAGTTATGAGTCTTCGGAGTGAGGTAAGTCTCCTTTCTAACCTTGTGAGGGGGTAATTGTCCCCATAGGTGAACTAATTAAATATGTGCTACTATTTGTGGGGGCTACGTACGCACGAGGTGACGAGAGTCCGTGCGTAGCTACTATTATGTTTATGTCCGGGTAGTCTAGGACCCAAAAACATGTTTTATTTGCCGTACTTGTAATCTTATTGATGAAAATAAAGTATTTAAACCTTATTGAACTTGGTAAAAATGGAATTCTGGAAAAGATTTAAATACTATTTTTGTGACCCTTAAAAGAGAAATTTTTCATTTACTTGAGTATTTGTTTTTCCGATGTAGTTGGGGTGGACTGTTTGAATGTGCATGACTGTGTGTGACCGCTTCACAATTTATATTCCGCGAGCGGGGTGATTTCTTTCAATACTTTCATGGGAGCGGGTCGTATGCCACGGCGGGTTAATAGATGCATCTATGGTTTGCGTCGTTCGACCCTTCGGCAGTGCACAATTTACATTTATGTTGGTTCGGGCCGTTCGACCCTCGGCATTTTCTCGCACATGATATTTACTGGATACCATATGTGATTTGAACTGTTTTATTGTCTTAAGATATGAGTGGTTAATTGAGAAGATGCAACTGAGATTTATAATTTATGAAAGAAGTTGTCCTTTCCTGCTGTTATATGTTATTCGATAGTAACATCCATGTTTGACATCACACTTGATTATATTAATTCGACCTTTAGTAAGTGTCAAAGTCGACTTCTCGTCACCAACTCTTCGAGGTTAGCTGGTATAATTACAGAGTACACGTTATTTTCGTACTCATGCTTCACTTGCTGTGCATTTTTATTGCACAGGTACATTCATAGCTAGTGGCCCTGCTTGACGCAGTGATGTGGCTGACTTGGAGACTTAGACGAGTTGCACCATACGGAGACGACCCACAACCGGTAGAGTCTTCCTCAGATGTATTATATCTTATTTTAAACTCCTTGTCCAGTTTGTATTCCGGACAAGTATTGTGGTACATGTATAATTCCTAGAAAATTTGCTCATGCACTTGTGACACCGGGTTCTGGGATAAGTATGGGATTTATTCACTATTTAAATTGGTGAAGGTATGATCCTTTACTCAATGGAAGTTCTCTAATTATTATTTAAGAAAATGAATAAGGAATGACTTCGAGAATTCTAAAATAAAGATTTATTTTATTTATTAAGTGTTGGCATGCCTGACAGTAGGATCCGGCGCTATCACAACCTTAATGGATTTTGGGTCGTGACACTATGGTAGGGGTTTTGTGAGTCACCCTGTTCATTCAGATCTTCCAGCAGCCAGCGGTGTTCCACCTCCTCCTAGACCTCAGGAGCCCTATTATGCGTCGCCCGTATCCAGTATGCCTCCAGCTCGAGGTGCTATTACCGGCTAGTCTAGCAGGCCATGTCCGAGTTAGTCTCAGTCGCCGCATCCTCCGAGGGGTTTTTTTGAGTGTAATGACGCTCGTCACATGGTTAGATATTTCCACAGAGCCAGAAAGGGTGCACCTCCACATATTTATCAGCCTCCACGTGCTTCACCGGGTCCCCCGGCCATTCTTCCATCCCTAGCTGCCACTCCACCTTCTCAGTCAGCTCGAGCTGGAGGTCAAGGTCACACTAGAGAGGGAGTCCAAGCTAGGTACTATGCCCTTCCATCCCGTTCAGAAGCTGTTGTTTCAGATTGAGTCATCACATGTATCGTCCCTGTCTGTCATAGGGATGCATCACTATTATTTGACCAAGGCTCTACGTATTCATATGTGTCTTCTTATTTTGCTCCACATTTGGGGATATCTCTGGATTCTTTGAGTTCTCCTTTTTATGTATCTACTTTTGTGGGAGATTCTCTTGTTGTGGACCGCGTATATCGGTCGTGTTCGATTGCTATTAGTGGTTTTGAGACCAAAGCCGATTTGTTATTACTCAGTATGGTAGATTTTGATGTTATCTTGGGCATGGACTGCTTGTCGCCCTATTATACTATTCTTGACTGTCACACTAAGATCGTGACGCTGGCTATTCCAGGCCTACCGAGATTAGAGTTGAGAGGTACCTTAGAATATACTCCTTGTAGGGTCGGCTCAGCGAATGGTTGAGAAGGGGTGTGATGCGTATTTGTCCTATGTGAGAGATGTCAGTATTGACATCCCTATAGTTGAGTCAGTTCCAGTAGTGAGGGACTTACTTGATGTGTTTCCAGTTGATCTTCCGAGCATGCTGCCCGATAAAGATATTGATTTTAGCATTGATTTGTTGTCGGGCACTCAACCCATATCTATTCCTCCTTACCATATGGATCCTCCTGAGTTGAAGGAGTTGAAGGAGCAGTTGCGAGACTTGCTTGATAAGGGTTTCATCAGGACCAGCGTATCACCTTGGGGTGCTCCGATCTTATTTGTGAAGAAAAATAATGTTTCTATGCGTATCTGTATTGATTATCGGCAATTGAACAGGGTTACAGTGAAGAACATGTATCCTTTGCCTCGCATCGATGATTTATTTGGTCAGTTACAGGGTGCCAGGGTGTTTTCCAATATTGGCTTGCATTCTGGCTATCATCAGTTGAAGATTCGGGAGCCGGATATCCCTAAGACTGCTTTCAGGACCAGATATGGTCATTATGAGTTTCTTGTCATGTCATTTGGGCTGACCAATGCTCCAGCAGCCTTTATGCATTTGATGCACAGTGTGTTCCGGACTTACCTTTCCTTCGTCATTATGTTCATTAAAGACATCCTGGTATATTTCCGATCTCGGGAAGCTCATGAGCAGCACCTGAGGACAGTGCTTCAGACTTTGAGGGAGAAAAGACTGTATGCAAAATTTTCTAAGTGTGATTGTTGGCTTGATTCAGTGGCGAAATTTTCATCTATTGCAGCACCTATGACTAGGCTGACCTAGAAGGGTGCTCCGTTCAGGTATACTGAGGAGTGTGAGGAGAGCTTTCAGAAGCTCAAGACAGCTTTGACTACTGCCCCAGTATTAGTATTGCCTACAGGTTTAGGGTCCTATACTATCTATTGTGATGCCTCGAGTATTGGCCTTGGAGCGGTATTGATGCAGGACGGTATGGTGATTTCCTACGCATCTAGACAGTTGAAGGTGTATGAGAAGAATTACCCTGTCCATGATCTCGAGTTAGCAGCTATTGTTCACGCCCTGAAGATCTGGCATCATTATTTGTACGATGTTCCTTGTGAGATCTACACTGATCACCGGAGTTTGCAACACTTGTTCAGGAAGAAAGACCTTAATTTGCATCAGCGTAGGTGGTTGTAGCTACTTAAGGACTATGATATCACTATATTGTACCACCCGGGGAAGGCCAATGTAGTGGTCGACGCCTTGAGTCGCCTGGCGGAGAGTTTGGGGAGTTTGGCATATCTTCCGGCAGCTGAGAGACCCTTACCCTTGGATGTCCAGGCCTTAGCTAGTCAGTTCGTGAGATTGGATATTTCAGAGCCTAGCTGGGTATTAGCGTGTGTGGTTGCTCGGTCTTCTCTTTATGACCGTATCATAGAGCGCCAGTATGATGATCCCCACCTTCTGGTTCTTCAGGATAGGGTCCGGCGAGGTGATGCCAGAGATGTGGCTATTGGTGATGATGGCGTGATAAGGATGCAGGGCCGGATCTATGTGCCCAATGTAGATGGAATTCAGGAGTTGATTCTTGAGGAGGCCCACAGCTCGCGGTACTCCATCATACGGGTGCCGCGAAGATGTACCAGGATTTGAGACAACACTATTGGTGGAGGAGGATGCAAAAGGATATAGTTGGGTTTGTGGCCAAGTGTCTCAACTGTCAGCAGGTTAAAAATGAGCATCAGAGACCGGGTGGATTGCTTCAGAGGTTAGAGATCCCAGAGTGGAAGTGGGAGAGGATCACCATGGACTTTGTAGTCGGACTTCCACGGACTTTGAGAAAGTTCGATGCTAATTGGGTGATCGTGGATCGGTTGACCAAGTCAACTCATTTTATTCTAGTGTTGACCACTTATTATTCAGAGATATTGGCTGAGATTTTATACTAGAGAGGTCGTCCGCCTTCATGGTATCCCAGTATCCATCATTTCAGACAGAGTTACATAGTTCACATCACGATTCTGGAGAGTCGTACAATAAGAGTTGGTACTAGGGTGGAGCTGAGCACAGCCTTTTACCCTTAGACGGACGGGAAGTCCGAGCGCATAATTCAGATTCTTGAGGATATGCTCTGTACCTGTGTGATGGAGTTAGTAGGTTCATAGGACCAATACTTTCCACTTGCAGAGTTTTCTTACAACAACATTTACCAGTCCAGCATTCAGATGGCACTATATGAGGTTTTATATGGTAGGCGGTGCCGGTCCCCAGTGGGATGGTTTGACTCGGGGGAGGCCCGATTGTTGGGTAAAGATTTAGTCCAGGATGCCCTGGATAAGGTGAAGGTGAAGGTGATTCAGGATAGATGATCACGCTCAACTATGTCTTATAAAAAGACTAAACGGGCGCTGCAAATATAATCTGGG
>MDKI01080285.1:0-20407 GCA_005239505.1 Nicotiana paniculata | reverse complement strand
ATATATATATATATATATATATATATATATATATATATATATATATATATATATTGTTATAGGTTATGTTACATTGCCTCGCCTTAGCCTCGTCACTACTCGTCGAGGTTAGGCTCGACACTACACTCTGCACTCTTTTGTGTAGATCCAGGTACCGGCCAGCGTTAGGAAATCTTAGTAGCTGACATCATCAATTCAGAGACACGAGGTCGATCTGCTGACGTCCGCAGATTCCTGGCGTCTTCTCTTAGTTTTATAGATATTGTTTTATTACACTCAAAATAGTTACATTATTTCTTCAGCCCATTATTTGTAGTATTCTTAGTGGTTCGTGAATTGTGACACCAGATCCTGGAGTAGTCTTATAGTTATATATATTTAGTAGTGGCTCGGCTTAATTATTCATTTATTATTTTATTCGTGGATTTATGCAATGGAAGTAATAAAATTTAGTTTATTTTTGAATTGCTCTGTTATAATTAAATAGACTTTAATGGAAATTAATTAAATAAGTTCTAACATTGGCTTGCCTAGAAAGTGTGGTGTTAGGCGCCATCACGATCCCTAAGGTTGGGAATTTGGGTTGTGACATTAAGAATGCACAGCATCACCCTTCGTGCTTTACTCTCTTCCTCACAATATAAATAAATCGTGCACGACATCACCCTTCGTGCTTTACACTCTTCCTCACAATATAATTAAATTATTCATGGCATCACCTTTCGTGCTTTACGCTCTTCCTCACAATATAATTAAATCGTCAAAAACATATAAAGGAGGATTTCACCAGAAATCAATGTTTCATCATGGTTTCTATCATCATTTATCATTTCCATCTCAACTCAGTATTCAGAATAATATCCACCTCAGTGGAACCGGATACACATCTTCTCATATTTCAATAATAATAATAAACATGGATAATAGGCTTAAAGACAACAAGAATCCCAAGAACTAACTTTCACTCGCATATTTGTCACGACCCCAAATACCCTGTCGTGATGGCGCCTATCGTGAGATCAGGCATGCCACACATTTCATTTGTTAAAAAGGTATTTTTAGAAAAACCACTATATTTGCAGCAAGAGTCTCATATATAATAAACATTTAAAAGTTTAATCATCATTGAAAGACATAAGTAAGAGAAAAACCAGAATCCCAGATCTAGTGTCACTGAGTCATGAGCTACTACATCAAATATTAAAATACAGTGCCGAGATAAAGTTGTCTGAAATCAATAAATATGACAGGTAGATAGAGAAGGAGATAATCAAGGTTGCGATCGTCAGCTGCTATCTCGATGCCTCCAAAGGAACTCTAACCGCAGCTCAGCCACTACTACTGAGTCCCGATGTACCTGGATCTGCACACAAGGTGTAGGGGGTAACGTGAGTACACCAACTCAGAAGTAACGAACTCAAACTATGGGCTGAGAGGTAGTGACGGACTAAACCTCAGCAATTAAATAATACAATGTACAAAAATTAGACATGTTCACAGTTTATCAGAGAATGAAAATAGAATATACCAGATATGTCGAGTATCCCATGTAATTCAGTATACTCTACATGCCAAAATATGAACAGTGTGGAAATGAAGATAGTGCTCACAACCCTCACACAGAAGTCCACTCAGCACTATATACGACTCTCAGGCCCAGGGAAATCCATCCCGGAATATATATAAACATCGGTGACCATAGTCACTCAGTACTGAGGAAAAGGCCAATCTATCCCCACAGAGAAGATCCATCTCCGGGATACAACACTCGGACAAGATCCATGTCCAGGGAAGATCCATCCCTCAAATATCAGTGCACTCACTGGGGGTGTAAAGACTCCGGAGGGGCTCCTATTAGCCCAAATGCTATAACAAGTCAACGAGGGCAAAATCAGAGTATCGATGCGGTATGCAGTCCGATCTCATAATTGTCGCTCCGTAACAGACTCTCAGCCTCACTCAGTCATTACTTTTCAGTCTCGCTCACATGGGCTCATAGATGCATGAACTAGCCCGAAACAATGATAAATGTACAAAATTAACAATTTCCGAGACTGAGGCATGAAATGATAGGCTATTACAGGACTGAGTATATGAAAACAAATAAACACATAAGGAAACGGTAATATAGGACCACTTGGGTCTCAGCATTTTTGGCTTGAAACCTTAGCATTTTACTTAACATGATTTCTAGCATGTTCACATCAACCTCATTAATAGAAGTGCGGATATCAATCTGTAATAGCTACTAGACGGTGCCATGGGATGAGCCAGGCCACAAATCACTCAGTGCACGCCTGCACACCAGTCACTTGGCATGTGCGTCACCTTAATTATAGTCATATATCATATAGTTCGGGGTTTCGAACCCTCAGAACCAAGTTTGAAAACATTACTTACCTCAAACCGACTAAAATCCTAGCTCACAATGACTTTGCCTCTAAACTCGGCCTCCGATTGCTCCAAATCTATCCAAAAATCAGATTTATATCATTATCATATGCCAAGGAATGAAGCCCATTCGAAAATTATCAAAATTAACCAAAAATCCTGAAATTGGCCAAACCCGATCCCCAGGCCCACGTCTCGGAATTCGATAAAAATCACAAAACTAGAATCCTTATTCCCTC
The DNA here is from genome assembly GCA_005239505.1 of Nicotiana paniculata. Classification (NCBI taxonomy): domain Eukaryota; kingdom Viridiplantae; phylum Streptophyta; class Magnoliopsida; order Solanales; family Solanaceae; genus Nicotiana; species Nicotiana paniculata. The sequence continues at coordinate 17,777 of MDKI01080285.1, read as the reverse complement.
ACGAGTCTACCCATATCAAATTCATCAAAATCCAACCTCAATTGCCCATTCAAATCACCAAAAGAAATTCTCAAACTTTCCTCTCATTTTTCCCCAATTTCCACTCTAATTTCTCAAATTAAATTATAAAATTCAAGACTAAATCATAAAATTAAACCAAATGTAAGTGAAGAATACTTAACCCAATAACTCCTCTGAAAATCCCCTCAAATTTCACCTTCTCCTGAGCTCTCTAATGAGTTTTTGAAAATATGGACTAAACCCTCATTTTTTAACTTAAAAGATTCTGCCCAGTTATTCTTTCTACGCAAACTCGGCCAACCTCTCACGTTCGCGTAGGCTAATCAAGCCTGCCCCCAAAATTGACCTTCGCATACGCGTCCATAGCTTCACGAACACGTAGATTTATCAACTGACCCTTCGCGAATGCGGTCCCATACGCGCGAACGCATAGACCAAAAGGGACCTGGGGGTCCCAAGCTGATGCCTTCCCATCGCGAACGCGAGCCCCCTGGTGCGAACGCGTAGAACAAATTCCCCAACCTCCGCATTCGCGTTCGCGTCCTCCTCCCCGCAAACGCATAACACAAAAATCCCAACTCCACTATTTGCTCTTCGCGAACGCGGGACCCCACCGCGAACACGAAGAACAAGAAATCTCTGCAACCACACCAGCAAATTCTGCCAAGTCTAAAGCCACAAATTGGTCCGTTAATACCCCTAAAACTCACCTGAGGCCACCAGGACCTTAACTAATCCTGCCAACATATCCCATAACCTTGTTCAAAATTAGTCGAGCCTTCGAAACACGCAAAACAACGACAAAACACCAAATTCACCTCGGATTCAAGTCTAAGAACTTGAAAACTTCTAAATTTCGCCAATGATGCGGAAACCACCCAAAATATGTCCAATTGACCTGAAAAATTTTCACGCACATCCAAAATGACACTACAAACCTGTTCTAACTTCCGAAATCCCATTCCGACCTCGATAGCCTATTTTCCACTGCTGACCGGAAATCACCAAAAACTTAATTTCACCATTTCAAGCCTAGTTCTACTCCGGACCTCAAAACCACATTCCAAACACACTTTAAAGTCCCAAATAACCTAACGTAGCTATCCGAGCCATAAAATCCACATTCAGAGGTCGTTTATCTATAAGTCAACTCCCGGTTGACTTTTCCAACTATTAAGCCAATTTAAGAGACTAAGTGTCTCAATTCTCACCACGGCCACTCTGAACCCGAACCAACCAACCCAATACAACATAAATAGGCTAAGCAATACATGACAAAGCAGAAACAGGGAAAACGAGGCTAATCTCACGGAACGACCGGCCGGGTCGTTACAATATTATGACCTGACCACAATGTATAGGTACTCGTTACCTCAACTATACATCGTATTTAGCAAAAAAACAAGTAGAAAGTATTCACATAACACCTATTCCCTCAAGCTAAGGTTAGACACAACACTTACCTCAATTTCACAGGCCACTCACTACTCAATTACAGCTTTTCCTTTCGAATTCACCTCCAGCACACTCGAATCTAATCATAATTAGTTTAATATCATTAATTAATGCTAAATGAACTAACTTTACTGAAAATTTGATTTTTATAAAATTTCCTAATTCTACCCAAACCCTCAACTTCTACCATGAAAATTCTTAATTTTTTATTGAAAAGTGATGAAAAATATTGGGTAATTGAAAGAGAAGAGTTTAGAATTGTTTACCAACACTTTGGGGATGAATTTGTGTGAAAAGAATCGCCTCTAAGTCTTTGTAGTTCGAAAATAGGTGAAAAATAGGTTCTTACCGGTTTTTAAACGCTGTTTTATATGACTGGGCAGGCCTTCATCGCGTTTGCGATGGGCCTCCCGCGTTTGCGATGAGTCAGGCCCGTTGGTCTTCGTGTTCGGGTGGTGAAGAACGCGTTCTCATAGAATTAACGCACAGTGGCCTCCGCGTTCGCGTGGGAACGAACGCGTTCGCATAGAAAGAACGGATCCCCCTCTGCCAGACCCATTTACACAGTGCATTCGCGTGGTCCAGCACGCGTTCACGACGCTATAACTCACCAGTGCTTCGCGTTCGCGTCTTGAGCTCCGCATTCACGAAGAACAAAATGACCCCTAGTAGAGTTTACATTACGCGATCACGGGAGAAGCTTCACGATCGCGAAGCACAAATCCACTAGAACCAGAAACAGGTTTTTACAACAGACTTTAACTAGTTCAAAACACTCCGAGACTTACCCAAAACTCACCCCGAGCCCTCGGGGCTCCGAACCAAACATGCACGCAAGTCTAAAAATATCATACGGACTTGATCGTGCGATCAAATCATGAAAATAATATCTAAAACTATGAATTTAACCTCAAAACTCATCATTTTTCTCAAGAACACTTAAATTTCACTATTTCTCAACCGAATGTCCGAATCACGTCAAATCAACTCTGATTCTCACCAAATTTTACATATAGTACTTAAATACAGTAAAAATCTGTACCGGGCTCCGGAATCAAAATACGGGCCTGATACCAATGGTTTCAAACATCAATTCGTTTCTTCATTCATTAAAAATCCAGCAAAATAATTTTTTTTTAAAATTGATTTCTAAGGCTAGGGTCCTCGGAATTTAATTCCGGGCATACGCCCAAATCTCATATTTTACTGCGGACCCTCCGGGATCGTCGGAACACAGATCCGGGTCCGTTTACTCAAAATGTTGACCCAAGTCAACTAAAATCAAATTTTAACTCTAGAAATTACTATTTCTCATATTTTCACATAAAACCTTTCCGGTTTCACGCCTGGACTGTGCACGAAAATGAGGTAATTAAAATTAGTCTTTATATGGATAATAAGCCTAGAACAGAGTCTTAATTCCTAAAATGACCCCTTGAGTTATCACACTTAGATTGTGGAGCTCATTGTCCAAATCATTGTGGCGACTTGACTAAATTTTTCTTTCACATCTAGCATGTTTGCACAATGCAAAATGGTCTTGCTTGTTTTCTCCAAAAGGAATTATAACTGTACAAGGATGGATATTGGTAATCATCATGGCTAGATTGGGAGTGTAGGTTACTGGTATTTGTGAAGAGATTGTATAAGTAGGAGCTGGGCAAGGAGATATGGTTAAGCAAATATTCGGCTTTGAGCTAGAAGCAGAGGATGCATTTGGAAGAAGGTTGAAAGTGCTTCCTAGATTAACCAACACGCTTATTCATACCACATTTGCCTCGGTTTCATCATCTTCTTCTTGCAACAATCTCATATCGGTATTGAATGCTTCAAATCTGTCTGCCATTATAGCCTTGTCCTTTATGCAGATTCGCAGCCAAAACAGTGTTCAGTGCTAGGCAACCTTTAAAGAAAAATTAAAACTACACAAGCAAAAATAAAGTGTTAGCATAATCATCATAATAAAATAAATGCATAAAAATAATAGAATATATGATTATATATATTAATTCATGATATGGTTAAGTATGAGCCTTAAACTAGAAACGATGGTGTATGTTGCAAAATGGATGGACGAGGATGACTTGTTATCTAGAGGGCTCTAGCACTCAAGAATTGTTGATATGGAAGCAAATTGATTTGAAATTTTGTGAAAGCTTGACTCATGTCGAACATCAAAGCTTTATCTCTCACAAGTTTTTGTCATTTCATGGCTCTGGCGTACTTTAAAACATTGCCCCGGTCTTTAGGAAGTCTCTAATGACTACTCGATGGCGTGATTTCATGTTTAGCATACTCAACCTGCATGCCAAAAATCTTCCCCGGTTTCTTTCATGAGCTGAAATGGAAATTTTGCTATAATGAGATTGAGTCTTATATAGACTTCCTATGTATCCCACCACGGGAATCAAGTCAAACGTAGTTCCAAACTACATAAAGGATAATTTTACTAAAATATGACCGAACCTGATATGGATTGCCTACGTATCCCGCTAAAGGACTCAGGTCTGACGTAGTTTGGTGCAAAAAAGAAAATTACAACAAAATGCCTAATTAAGGGAAGGTGGGTGGGGAATGATAATCTCTCAAATTCTATGATCTTGTTAATCATGCTTCTTCTTCATACACATTGTTGGCAGCTTAGAATGATCTTTCTAGCAAGAAAGAGTGCAGATTTGAGAAACTGGGCATTACACTCATAAGTGGGAGGTGCAGTTGTGCGAAATAGAGAGTAACCTTCTTCGTTCGACGAGTTCTTAAGATTGGCTATCATTTCCTTGGCGCCATCAGTTTCTTGCTCCATTTGCGCCACTTTTTCTTCAAGCTTAGCAATCTTTTCTACGATTTGGTCAGCCATATCGTTCATCAAGTTTTCTTTACTTTGATGTTAAACTCAAGTCAACCTCTTTTGGGAAAAGATATATCTAGTCACTAGTAGATAAATATTGAAGGCTAAGGGTAGAATATTTGGGAATGCGTGCCGAGATCTGGTCTTATAATATTGCAATTTTTAAGAGAGGCCAAAGATAGGTGATTTTGATAATAGAAAATAATTTGTTGGTATTTATATGTAGACAAGCTCGGGATCAAAATAATTGATAAGGATATGGTAGCCAATTGACATGAAAAGAATCTAAAATATATTTTTTAGTATTGGCAAATCGTAAAGTTGTCGAGGCCTGGGATATGGTATCAATAGTTTTGAGATGTCACGATCCGTTTTACCCTCCGAAGGTGTCGTGACGGCACTTAGTCTCTAAAACTAGGTAAGCCTACTATAATAGGGAAAAATCAAAATAAAATGCAAGAAATAAAGTGGATAAGGTAAATTACATAAGTAACGTACTGGCCTCTCAGCTCATACAAAACATAACTTCCCAAACCCAGAATATCACAGAAATTCACAAGGTTCTAACACTACTATAGCTCTAACAAAAAAGAACTGGAAAAGTACATAAGAACGTCTCTACAAGATAGAATAGAAGGAGACTCGGAGGATTCTATGGACGCAGCAGAAATACCTTACAGTCTCCTAGAATCATCAATAGCGACTAACCACGAGGTTGATAGCTCGTACCTGGATCTGCACACGAAAAACATGTGCAGGAAAGGGCATGAGTACACCACATTTGGTACCCAGTAAGTGCCAAGCCTAACCCCAGTCAAGTAGTGACGAGGTCAGGTTAAGGCTTTACTGGATTTCTAAATAATTCAGTTTAAAACAATACAAAAGATAGGTAATGTCTACAGTAAACAGTTTAAGAAAACAATATAAGTTTACAGTAAATAAAATCCTCGGCTCAACACAATATATATCACAAAGTGGAATCTCCCGGGATACCATCCCGTAGTTCCAAATGATTATACAGTACAGGGAGATCTCCAGGAATGTCACGACCTAGAATCCTAACTGAAATCGTGATGGCGCCCAACAGCGGGGTCAGGAAAGCCGACTCTCAATTTACTAAAGGTTCCTTCTTATTAGATTAAACACTTAAAAATATACTCAGTTTTTAAAGCTTAAAACATGATTCGACAAGGATAAATAGCCAGTTTTAATCAAAACAGTCATGAAGAGGAATGAGCCAATATATACATATACAGACCCGCAAAGCCAAATAACAACTACGTGATTTCCCGCAAAGCAAATATGTACCCAGTGAGTATCCCGCCTAGCCTCGAAGAGGTAGTGACGAGAGGTCGACTTGACACTCACTAAGGTCCAATAAAATGATTAGAAATATATATATCAGTAATGGACATACAAGGATGATAAAGGCAATAAGCATTTAAAATAAAAGTAATTCAAATAAATACTAGAGGTAAATATGCAATTTCCACTTCATTATTCTTTTCTTTCCTTTAAATATATATACATATATATATATATATATATACATATATATACATATATATATATACATATATATACATATATATATATATACATATATATATATATGTAAACACTCAAAATCTATAAAAGAATTCTTAACAATTTAACATGCGCATACAGGATAAAGACAACCGGCATGAGCCATCATAATGATCATATAAGTGCACTGCCGAGGGTCGAACGGCCGGAACAATAATATATATATTTCAATCTCGTCGTGCCGTACGGCCCGATCCCTTTATAGTGGAGGAAATAACACTCCGCTCGCGGAATGTGAATTGCGAAGCGGTCACATGCACACACAATCCACACATTTGTTCTTTATAAATTACTCTTCGTGATCAATCCTAAAAATCTCTTTAATTTCATGATCTTAGGGAAACAAGCCGCATGTAACCTTAATTCACTAAGCATATAGCTCATTTCAAGGAAAACATAAAGCATGGTGTAGGCCTAACTGCCCAGACATAACATTAATAGCCGCTACGTACGGACTCTCGTCACTTTGTACGTACTTATCCCCCACAGTTATCACATATAGCATTTAAATCACCTAGGGGGACAAATTCCCCCTTACAAGGTTAGAAAGGAAACTCACCTCGTGTCAAATGTACTCCCCGGACCAAGAACGCACCCGAAACTTCGAACTCTACACCCGAGGACACGAAACTAGCCAAATGTTATACAAATTCATCAATTTATTCTCAAAGTATGGAAATACTCCTACTCACTTAGTAAATTCACCATTCTTGAAGAAATTCTAAAATCCAACCCTGGGCCCGCATGCTCGGATTCCAAAATTCTCGAAGGGAATACTCACCCATAGCCTAAGGATCATTAATAAACGATTTTTACTTGATTTCATAGCTAATTCACAAGTAAATTCTCAAATAATCGAAAGCCCTAAGTTACTACCCAATTCTTGATTTTTCACTAATTAGGTGATTAAATTCAACTAGGAATTCATGCATTAACAAGTCTTGAGATGAAATTTACTTACCTTCTAGGGGTTGGGTCGTGGAGTCTTTTTCCCAATCTCTCAAAGTGTTTAATGGAGGAAAGAGTGAAGAAAACAATGAACAATCTCGTATCTAAAAAACACACTATCTGACAGTGTTTTCGCACCTGCGGCTCGAGGACCGCACCTGCGGTCTCGTACCTGCGAGCAAAGGATCGCACCTGCGAAAATGGACGAGGAAGCCTGGGTCCGTACCTGCGGAGTGGAGGACGCACCTGCGGCTCCACTCCTGTGGAACTTTGTCCGCACTTGCGATAAATGGCCTGCCCGCTGGGGGTCGCACCTGCGAGGCTGGGACCGCAGGAGCGATCCCGCACCTGCGACTGGGCAACCTCACCTGCGGTCAACTCCAGAATAGGTGCACTAGCAGCTATTTCAGCTGGTTTTTGGCCTCTTGTGGTGTCCGAGAGGCATCAGGGCCCACCCGAGCCCCCGTCCAAATATACCAACAAGTCCCAAATCATAACACGGACTCGCTCGAGCCTTCGGAACACCCAAAACAATGCTAAAACTTAAAATCAAACCTCAAAACCCCTAGAACCAAACTTAGGAACTTTAAGTTTTCTTGACTTCGCTAACCACGCGCCGAACCGACCTATACTACTCGGAATGACACCAAATTTTACAGGCAAGTCATAAATGACATAACAAAACTATTCCCGATCTCAGAATTCCGTTCGGATATCGATAACACAAAAACAAGACCCAAACCACAATAGGAACTTAAGGAACTTCTTATTTCAATATTGAGCGCCGAAACGCTCCCGGGTCATCAGAAACCCATTCCGAACATACGCCCAGGTCCGAAATCATCATACGAAGCTACCAGAATTGTCGAAACTCGATTTCGGAGTCGTTTACCCAAAATGTTGACCGAAGTCAAACTTGGCCTTAAAGGCCAACCTTAAGGAACCAAATGTTCCTATAGCACTCTAATCACTTCCGAATCCCGGAACACCAATCCCCGCAAGTCATAAATCACAATAAGCCACTATGGGAAGTTTCATTTAGTGGAACGGGGTCTGATAACGCAAAACGACCGGTCGGGTCGTTACATTCTCCACCTCTTAAACAAACGTTTGTCCTCGAACGGGTTTAGAATCATACCTAATGTGTTGAATAAGTGTGGATATCTGCTCCGCATGTCCTCCTCGGACTCCTAGGTCGCCTCCCCAACTGGTTGGCCCTTCCACTGGACCTTTACGGAAGAAACTCTCTTGGACCTCAACTGGCGATACTGTCTATCAATAATAGCAATTGGCTCCTCCTCGTAGCCCAACCTCTCATCCAACTGAATAGTGCTGAAATCAACCACGTGAGAGATGTCAGCATGGTACCTCCAGAGCATGGATACATGAAAAACTGAATGAACTCCTGATAAACTGGGAGGTAAGGCCAGCTCATAAGCAAACTCCCTAACTCACCTCAACACCTCGAAGGGACCTATAAACCTCGGGCTCAGCTTTCCCTTCTTCCCAAACCTCATAATACCTTTCATAGGCGAGACTTTCAACATGACCCTATCTCCTTCCATAAATGATACATCACGCGCCCTCTGATCCGCGTAACTCTTCTGTCTGGACTGTGTTGTGCGGAGCCTCTCCTGAATCAACTTCACTTTCTCCAAAGCATCCCTCACCAGGTCGGTGCCATATAACTTGGCCTCGTCAGGCTCAAACCATCAGATAGGAGAACGACATCGTCGACCATAAAAGCCTCAAATGGTGCCATCTCAATGCTGGACTGATAACTATTATTGTAAGCAAACTCGGCCAAAGGCAAGAACTGGTCCCACTGACCTCCGAAGTCAATCACATATGCCCTGAGCATGTCCTCCAATATCTGATTTGTACTCTCCGACTGACCATCAGTCTGAGGGTGAAGTGTTGTGCTGAGATCTATCTGGGTACCTATCTCACTATGCAATGCTCTCCAGAAGTGTGAGGTGAACTGAGGACCTCGATCTAATATAATGGACACTGGCACACCATGCAACCGGACTATCTCCCGAATGTAGATTTGGGCCAACCTCTCAGAAGTATAAGTAGTAGCCACTAGAATGAAATATGCCAATTTGGTCAATCTATCCACAATGACCCAAACCGCGTCGACCTTCTGCAAGGTCCGATGCAACCCAACCATGAAGTCCATAGTGATGCGCTCCCATTTCCACTCAGGAATGGGCATCTGCTGAAGTAGGCCTCCTGGCCTCTGGTGCTCATACTTAACCTGCTGGAAATTAAGACACCTAGCCACATACCCCACAATGCTCTTTTTCATTCGCCTCCACCAGTAATGTTGCTTCAAATCACGATACATCTTCGTAGCACCAGGATGAACAGAATACCGAGAACTGTGTGCCTCCTCTAGAATCCTCTTCCTCAGGTCATCAACATTAGGAACACATAAGTGGACCTGAAGTATCAAAACACCATCCTCGACAATAGTAACCTCCTTGGCCCTACCCTGAACCACTGTCTCCGGAAGCTCTGCTAAGCACGGATCATAGAACTGCCGAGCCTTAATCTCTCCCAATAACGAATACTGAGCAACCACATGTGCTAAAACTCGACGAGGCTCTGAAAGTTCTAATCTCACCAGGCGATTGGCCAAGTAATGAATGTCCAACGCTAGAGGTCTCTCCTCTGCGGCAATATAAGCCAAGCTACCCATACTCTCCGCCTTCCTTCTCAAAGCATCTACTACCATATTTTCCTTGCCCGGATGATAAAGAATGGTGATATCATAATCTTTCAACAACTCAATCCATATGCGCTGCCTCAAATTAAGATCCTTCTACTTGAACAAGTGTTGCAAGCTACGGTGGTCTGTATAAACCTCATAGGACACTCCATACAAGTAGTGCCTCCAAATCTTAAGAGCATGAACAATCGCCGCCAACTCCAAATCATGCAAAGGGTAATTCTTCTCCTGAACCTTCAGCTGGCGCGAAGCATAAGCAATAACTCTCCCCTCCTACATAAACACACACCCCAAGACAATGCGCAAAGTGTCACAATATATTGTATACACCCCAGAACCGGAAGGAAATACTAGAACGGGTGCTGAGGTCAATGCTGTCTTGAGCTTCTGAAAGCTCGCCTCACACTCGTCAGACCATCGAAATGGGGAATTCTTCTGAGTCAATCTAGTCAATGGATCTGGAATAGAAGAGAACCCCTCCACAAATCAGCGATAATAGCCTGATAGGACCAAAAATCTCCTGATCTCTGTAGCAGAAGTAGGACACGACCAACTCTGAACTGCCTCGATCTTATGAGGATCAACCTTGATACCCTCTCCGAATACCACATGCCCAAAAAATGCCACGGAATCCAACCAGAACTCACACTTGGAGAACATAGCATATAGCTTATGTTCTCGCAAAGTCTGGAGTACAACTCTCAAATGCTACTCGTGCTCACCTAGGCTACGTGAGTAAATCAAAATGTCATCAATGAATACAATGACAAAGGAATCAATATACGGCCTGAACACCTTATTCATCAAGTCAATGAATGCTGTTGGGGCATTAGTCAAGCCAAAGGACATCACCAGGAACTCATAATGGCCATATCTCGTACGAAAAGCAGTCTTCGGAACATCTGAAGCCCGAATCCTCAACTGATGATACCCCAATCTCTAATCAATCTTAGAAAACACACGGGCACCCTTCAACTGGTCAAACAAATCATTGATGCGTGGCAAAGGATACTTGATCACGCTCAACTATGTCTAATAAAAGAGTAAGCGGGCGTTGCAAATATAATCCGGGGTATTATGCCCAGAGTCGATCCCACAGGGGATTTACGTATCAAGCAAGCTGTTAGAATACTCAACTGTCACTTGAGGTTATTTAAATTACTATGTCTAAATATTAAAACTAAAGATTAACTACGTTAAGGTGTAAACAATTGTAATAAAGATCTAAGGTTATGGTTTCCCCCGTGGGTGAATTTACTTCTCGGATACTTCATATAGCTTTATTAGTTGTTTCTATCAATCATGAATACTCTATCTACCATAAATCTCTCTCAAGTAATTATGATAATTTACTAGACGCACTCTCTCAAGTTACGCTAGCTAGATTGCAATACAGTTCACTTTAGATTGCACCCGAGGTATCATTATCTCTAATCCAACCTCTAAACCCTCGGTTATGACTTTCGTCTATACTCCGGGAGTGATGTTGTTCACACAACTACCTAAATATGCACTCTCTCTCAATTAGCTACATAATAAATAGGAACAGCTAATTGATGGCCATTCAATTAACTACAACAAGAACGTAGTTGAACAAATAGAGATTAATCAACCAATCGAAACTAGATTAATAACACAACAAGTTTATCCCTCAACGGGTTCTACCAAAACCCTAGATTAATGAAGTTAGCTAAACAAGTTCATAAGAATAAAACCCAAAAATAACTTGCATAATTAAACTACAAAGTAATGAAGAAAATCTGTACATATTCGTGTTTTGCCTTCCGAATCTCTTCTAATCTCCTCCAATCTCTTTGTAGTTGTGTTTTAGGAGTCTATTTATATGTTTAGGGTGAACCCTAACCGTGTAGGAGACTTCTATTTCAACCGGGAAACACTTAAACTCGTCAAAACTCGGATTCGGCCGAACTGGGAACCCTGGGCGTTTGGACCCAAAGGCCTGGCTAACGCCAGGCTAGGGCTGGCGTTTCAGCCCTAACGCCTGGATAATGCCAGGGTAGGGCTGGCGTTTCAGCCCTAAGGCTTGGCTAACGCCAGGTAGGGTCAGGCTGTAGGGCTCTGTCGCCCGGCTATCGCCCGGGTGTCTCCTTTTGCATATTTTTCGACGTATTTGCATCCCTTTAGCTCCGTTTCCATCTCCAATTCACCTACACATAAAATAAACTCTATTAAGCACATAACAAGTGTATTTTTATCATTAATGCACCTCAAATGTACGGTATATCACATGTTAAACTATGCATTTTAGTCTCCCATCAATACTTGTTCTTAATAGTGACCTTGTTCAACTGGCGGTAATCAATACACATCCGCATAGACCCATCCTTCTTCTTTACAAATCGAACTGGAGCACCCCACAACGATACACTTGGCCTGATGAACCCCTTAGCTAACAACTCCTCAAGTTGCTCCTTCAACTCCTTCCATTCTTTTGGAGCCATACGGTACGGAGGAATAGATATAGGCTGGGTGCCTGGAGCTAAATCAATGCAGAAATCAATATCACGATCCGGAGCATGCCCGGAAGGTCCGAAGGAAATACATCATCAAACTCTCGAGCAAATGGAACTGAATCAATCATCGGATACTCGGCGGTGGTGTCCCGCACATAAGCAAAATAGGCCAGACAACCCTTCTCGACCATATGTCGAGCCTTCAAGAATGAAATAACCCGGTTGGCTGTACTAACCAAGGAACCTCTCCACTCCAGCCTAGGAGACTCGGGCGTGGATAAAGTAACTGTCTTGGCATGGCAATCTAGCATGGAATGATAAGGAGATAACCAATCCATGCCCAAGATAATCTCGAAATCAACCATGTCGAGCAATAAAAGATCCGCTCGAGTCTCGAACCCACAAAATGAAATCACATAGGACCGACAAATCTGATCTACAACCACATAATCGCCCATGGGAGTGAACACATAAATAGGAGAACCAAAGGACTCAGGAGGGACATCCAGAAAATGAGCAAATAAGATCGAAACATAGGAATAAGTGGATCCTGGATCAAATAACACCGATGCCTCTCTACCACATATTGTAATAATACATGTGATCACGGCGTCTGAGGCCACTGCATCTGATTTGGCCGGGATAGCATAGAATCTAGCTGGAGCACCGAAAGACTGAGCCCCGCCAGAATGAACAGGAGCTAGCTGACCTCCCCCTGACTGGCCTCCACCTCTAGGACGACCTCTGCCGGCCTGTCCCCCACCTCTAGGTGGCCTGACGGCAGGTGCTGGACCCATAGGCTGAAAATCCTGTTGCATCGCTTTGCCCCAAAACTTGGGACAATGCCTCTTCATATGACCTGGATCCCCACACTCATAACAACCTCCGGGTATCATATCCTGTTGCCCCAAAGAGGAACCCTGAATGGCCTGAGAGTGATGTATACTCTCTGGCATAGCATTGAAGTAGGGACTGGGAAATCTCGGATAACTGGGATAACCACTGGGTGAACCCTGAATGGTTGGATGGCGGTAGGAACGCTCTGGCATGGGGCCGAAATGACCCCTCACTGGAACACCTCGGGGAGGTGGTGGGGATGCTGAATATGGAGGCCTGTTGGGCTGACCTCTACTGAACTGACCTTTACTGAACTGACTTCTGCCCTTACCCGGGGCACCTCTGAAATCCTCGGAGAATCTGTTCCTCTTGTCCTGCTGACCCTGCTCTCTGCCTCTCAATTGATAGCCCTCAATCCGACGAGCTATCTCGACCACCAGCTGATAGGGAGTCCTCATCTCCACCTCTCGGGCCATGTTGGCCCTAATACTGGAGTGCAGCCCTACTACAAATCTCCGAACCCTCTCAGCATCAGTAGGCAATATCATAAGTGCGTGATGAGAGAACTCTGAGAATATAGCCTCATAATCTATCACAGACATATGTCCCTGCTCCAACTGCTCAAACTGATAACGCATATGTGGGATATATCTATCTAGAAACATCTGAGTGAACTGCTCCCAGGTGATAGGAGGAGAACCTGCTGGCCTGCTGAGAATATAGGACTGCCACCATCTGCGAGCTCTGCCCTCTAGCTGGAAGGTAGTGAATTCCACTCCATGGGACTCTAGTATCCTCATATTGTGCAGCATATCCCTGCACCTGTCAACAAAATCCTGGGCATCCTCGTCCCGCTCACCCCCAAATACTGGAGGGTGCAACTGAGTCCATCTATCCAATAACTTCTGCGGATCGCCATCCGCAGCGGGCCTGGGCTCAGATGTTGCTGCTACAGGCTGGGCCCCACCCACGGACAGTGTACCCTGGGTATGATGTAATGTTGCTGTCTGACTTGCAGCCTGGGCGGTAGGAGTCTGGGGCCCCCTTCCCGCCTGAGATGTGGAAGGATCTGCCAGAAATAAACCAGCCTGGGACATAGTGTCCATGAACAACATCATACGGCCCATGATCTCCTGGAATCCTGGTGCCGTCATAAAGTCCACTGGAGCAGAACCTGCTGGGGACACCTCACCCTGCTCCTCTATAGTTGGGTCCTCTGGTGGTGGTATGACTAGAATAGCTCGGGGACGCCCTCATCCCCTACCTCGGGCCAGCGCCCTCCCCCGGCCTCTGCCACGGCCTCAAACAACGGGGGTAACGGCCCCTCCCAGTCTGGAACATCGGATGCACGCGTCCTCACCATCTGTGAGAGAATAGAAGAATAAAATTTAGTAAACCATTGACTGCACGGTAGAATAAAATTAAGGAGAGGTTTTCCTAACACCTTATAGCCTCCCGAAGATAAGTACAGACGTCTCCATACCGATCCGCAAGACTCTACTAGGTTTGCCCGTGACTTGTGTGACCTACGTGAACCTAGTGCTCTCATACCATGTTGTCACGACCCAGAATCCAAACTGAGGTCATGATGGCGCCCAACAGCGGGGTCAGGCAAGTCTACTCTCAATTTACTAAAGGTTCCTTCTTATTAGATTAAACACTTAAAAATATACTCAGTTTTTAAAGCTTAAAACATGATTCGACAAGGATAAATAGCCAGGTTTAATCAAAACAATCATGAAGAGGAATGACCCAATATATACATATACAGACCTGCAAAGCCAAAATAACAACTACGTGTGTGCCAGGAACTAGTGTCACGAGTCCTACGGGCATACTAACAGAATATAAAAAACATAATATACAATCCCGCTGTTTGAAAGAAATAGACGGGAAATAAGCAAAAGAAAACTCCATAGTGGTGCCGAGGATCGTCAGGAGAAGCAGCTCACTGTGAAGTCGGGTCCAACTAAGATCAAAATCGAGCTCCATTCTGATAACCTGATGCACCAGCCTCAGAACATGTACAATTAAGTACAGAAGTGCAGCATGAGTACATAAGCAAATATGTACCTAGTGAGTATCCCGCCTAACCTCGAAGAGGTAGTGACGAGAGGTCGACTTGACACTCACTAAGGTCCAATAAAATGATTAGCTATATATAATATCAGTAATGGACATACAAGGATGATAAAGGCAATAAGCATTTCAAATAACAGTAATTCAAATAAATACTGGAGGTAAATATGCAATTTCCACTTCATTATTCTTTTCTTTCCTTTAAATATATATATATATATATATATTTGAACACTCAAAATCCATAAGAGAATTCTTAACAATTTAACATGCATACAGGATAAGGACAACCGGCATGAGCCATCATAATGATCATATATGTGCACTGCCGAGGGTCGAACGGCCCGAACAATAATATATATCTTTCAATCTCGTCGTGGCGTACGGCCCGCTCCCTTGAGAGTGGGGGAAATAACACTCTGCTCACAGAATGTGAATTGCGAAGCGATCACATGCACACACAATCCACACATTTTTTCTTTATAAATTACTCTTCGTGATCAAATCCTAAAAATCTCTTTAATTTCATGATCTCAGGGAAACAAGCCGCATGTAACCTTAATTCACTAAGCATATAGTTCCTTTCAAGGAAAACATAAAGCATAGTGTAGGCCTAACTACCCAGTCATAACAATAATAGCCGCTACGTACGGACTCTCTTCACTTTGTACGTACATAGCCCCCACAGTTATCACATATAGCATTTAAATCACCTAGGGAGACAGTTTCCCCCTTACAAAGTTAGAAAGGAGACTCACCTTGTGTCGAATCTACTCCCCGGACCAAAAACGCACCCGAAACTCCGAACTCTACACCCGAGGACTCGAAACTAGCAAAATGTTATACAAATTCATCAATTTATGCTCAAAGTATGGAAATTCTCCTACTCACTTAGTAAATTCACCATTCTTGAAGAAATTCTAAAATACAACCCCGGGCCTGCATGCTCGGATTCCAAAAATTCTCGAAGGGAATACTCACCCATAGCCTAAGGATCATTAATAAACGACTTTTACTTGATTTCATAGCTAATTCACGGGTAAATTCTCAAATTATCGAAAGCCCTAAGTTACTACCCAATTCTTGATTTTTCACTAATTAGGTGATTAAATTAAACTAGGAATTCATGCATTAACAAGTCTTGAGATGAAATTTACTTACCTTCTAAGGGTTGGGTCGTGGAGTCTTTTTCCCAAGCTCTCAAAGGGTTTAATGAAGGAAAGAGTGAAGAAAACAATGAAGAATCTCGTATTTAAGGAACACACTGTCTGACAGTGTTTCCGCACCTGCGGCTCGAGGACCGCACCTGCGGTCTCGCACCTGCGATCTCGCACCTGCGGTCTCGCACCTGCAGAAATGGACGAGGAAGCCTGGGCCCGCACCTGCGGAGTGGAGACCACACCTGCGGCTCCATTCCGGTGGAACTTTGTCCGCACCTGCGAGAAATGGCCTGCCCGCTGGGGGTCGCACCTGCGACTGGGCAACCGCACCTGCGGTCAACACCAGAATAGGTGCACCAGCAACTATTTCAGCTGGTTTTTGGCCTCGTGTGGTGTCCGGGAGGCACCTGGGCCCACCCGAGCCCCCGTCCAAATATACCAACAAGTCCCTAATCATAACACGGACTCGCTCGAGCCTTCGGAACACCCAAAACAACTCTAAAACTTAAAATCACACCTCAAAACCCCTAGAACCAAACTTAGGAACTTTAAGTTTTCTTGACTTCGCTAACCATGCGCCGAACCGACCTATACTACTCGGAATGACACCAAATTTTAAAGGCAAGTCATAAATGACATAATGGAACTATTCCCGGTCTCAGAATTCCGTTCGGACCTCGATAACACAAAAATACGTCCCAAACCACAATAGGAACTTAAGGAACTTCTTATTTCAATCTTGAGCGCCGAAACGCTCCCGGATCAGCAGAAACCCATTCCGAACATACTCCTAGGTCTGAAATCATCATACGAAGCAACCAGAATCGTCAAAACTCGATTCCGGGGTCGTTTACCCAAAATGTTGACCGAAATCAAACTTGGCCTTAAAGGCCAACCTTAAGGAATCAAGTGTTCCAATAGCACTCTAAACACTTCCGAATCCCGGACCACCAGTCCCCGCAAGTCATAAATCACAATAATCCACTATGGGAAGTTTCATTTAGGAAAACGGGGTCCGATAACGCAAAATAACTGGTCGGGTCGTTACAAGGAATACGTCCGTAGTCCTAAAATAAATATGCAGTACAGGGGGAAAGCTCCCGGAATACGTCTGTAGTCCCAAAATAAATATGCAGTACAGGGGGAAAGCTCTCGGAATATGTCCGTAGTCCCAAAATAAATATGCAGTACAGGGTGGAAGCTCCCGGAATACGTTCGTAGTCCCAATTTAAATATGCAGTACAGGGGAAAAGTTCCCGGAGTACGTCCATAGTCCCAATTTAAATATGCAGTACAGGGGGAAAGCTCCCGGAAAACGTCCGTAGTCCCAATTTAAATATGTAGTACAGGGGGAAAGCTCCCGGAATACGTCCGTAGTCCCAATTTAAATATGTAGTACAGGGGGAAAGCTCCCGGAATACGTCCGTAGTCCCAATTTAAAAATTAAATGCGAATGAATGTCGGATAAGATTTATTTAAACAGTACAGGAGAAAAGTTACAGGAAAGACAAAGGATAGGACTAACTAAACATGGTGCACATAGTATCAAATAGGGAATGCAGGTAAAACAGGTAGACATGCTCCTTCCTAATCTAAACTACACAATTAGCATATTAAACAGTGAAATAAGAGTG